>JAADYS010002139.1:0-20860 GCA_012931995.1 Fusarium albosuccineum | reverse complement strand
GCTAATAACCTATAGCTATAAATTATCCTGCCCTATTTATCCTTAGCTATAAGTAGGCCATTTAGGCATACTTAAAATAATCAAGCACCTACATTATCATCACAAGCAACTGACATTTCAGGGCGAGGGCGTCTTCCAGGCAATAGATGACACACGTCCAAACGGCTCTATTTTCATCATCACAAATGTCCGCGCGGGAGATATGGACGATCCAAACATCCAGTTTGGCTGGACCATGGGAGGCCAACCAGGCGTGATCCAGGCCCCCAACAACGATTACACGATTGTCGGAAAGCAGGCTGCCGAGATCGCCAAGTCGTTTACAAAGGATTGGCACCCCCGCTTCAAGCCGCTGTTTGATGAGATGGACGAGTCTGAGGCGGCCTTCTGGAAGATCACCTGCTCCACGCCATCGGGTGTGCCCGAGTGGCCCAATGAGCCCCGAGTGACTGTCATTGGAGACGCGGCTCATTCCATGACCCCCGCAGGAGGCATTGGGGCGAATACCGCAGTCCAGGACTCTGCATTGCTCGGAAGGTTGTTGCGAGAAGCTGGCGGTTACAAGCCTGGCGTCACAGCTGCGTACGAGAAGGAGATGAGAGTTTATGGCAGCAAAGCTGTTCACCAGAGCTACTCGACTGCTTCCGTTGCGTTTGGAGTCAGCATTAATGAAGAGACAAGCCCGGTAGTTTAGACCACAGAGCATAGAAAGTTGTGCTGGAGAATCCTTAGATATTAGACTGACCTACTGGTACTTTCCCTATCAATTTGAGTTAAACATATAAAACGACACATATGGTGATGCTTGACAACTGTAATAGAGATGGACTACGTCATCTACTCTGAAGGTACCTTACGAATGATCATATGTAAGCTCTTGTTGTCGAAAGTCGTTTGATCTCGTATACGACTCCATAGCACAAATTCATGGTGGGCCATATGTCTACTTTAGCCTGATGGTCGCCAGCTTGGGCCCGAACTCCATAAAGTCTTTCCCCTCAACAGCCACTCTGCTCAATGTGATGGCTGTCTGCCGCTCTTCAACCTCTGCCGCCTCCTCTCCTCGAAGAACCACCATAAAAACCTGTTGGTTTTCTAAACCATTACGAAGTACTTTTTTCTTCACTCTCGCCGCAACCAAACATCGGTATTTGCCTGATGGGAGCGTGTTGTTGTGTTTGAAGTTCCTCTCAGTCACGCACCCAATAGCTGTATCGCTTCCCGGTACAATGACCTCGCTGAAAGGTTCCGTGCGAATGTCAAGCGTCACTACCCACCCTTCCAGAGTGACCTCGGGGCCATTTATGGAGATCATTCGTGGAACCAAATCGGCTTTAGTAGTCGCTATCTCAATCAACCCGGGTGGATATCGTACACTCCCGCCCCATCCTGCCCAGCTCCAACTTGGAAAAGCTGATCGCCGGTTTGGTTTGACGGTGTGATCGTGTATCCAGGCCAGTGACTGGGGAAACTCCCTCAAAGGCATGCCCCATTCAAAACCTTCCGGATAGACAGCCATACCGTACCGTGTAAGACCACCCTGGAAAGCATTTATGGAGTCGCTATCATTTGTGAGAAATCGAGAGGTATATGTGTTGAGAATTGACTCGAACAAGGAAGGAGTTCGATCAAGAAAATCTCTGTTTTCGGCCTGCATACAGTGTCAGTTACTCCATAATTCAAGTTTCAACGCCGTTCCATGGGCCAACCTCAACAAACCCAGCTTTCATCTTGCCGCCTGATATGCGTGTCCATGTAAGGTCGGTCACTGTATCACTTGCTTCTGAGTGGTAGCTTGGACCCAGCGTCTCGTTGCACTGGAGTTGATACTGGGTTTCTGTGAGGAACAGCTTTCGGGTGGATAGTGCATCTTCTTGCCAGGTCCAAGCGCGGGTCTGCCAAGTTGATGACTGAATCTCGGTCATGATGTGGGGTGGAACAGCCAATATTGTCTGCCCATCGATGTCCTCTTCTGTGGAGCGTGCCCTCGGACGTGACACGCCTGGAATGCCATAGTCTGATCTTGGGCCTGCGACAGCGAAGATGGTTATCGTTGCGCAATAGTAGATGAGATGCATCAATCCGAGTTGTTTAGCCTTGGCAGCTGCCTGTTCAGGCGTTGGGTTTGGACTTTGGTCAATGCAGAGAGCGTCAACCTGAGAAATTCAGCATAAGAAGAAATGGAAAGACAGTGATTCCTACCCATAAATATCGCCTACCCAGCCTCTTAGTGATAGTGATGGCATCTTCAATCGTCTGAGGAAGTGTCCCCTCTTCCAAAGCGCCGGGAGCAGGGTGAATACCACCCCAAACATAACTGAGAGCCAGATAGTCGCATTTGTCAGGGCAGTCGACAACTTTTCGATCGATGACATCGACCATACGGGTAATAAGTAGCCCTTTGTCAAACTCGGCCTGACAGGCTTTAGGATGTGATGATTGACAATGCTCGAGACCCTTTCTGATGTAGTCATAATCAATCATGTCGCCAATTCTCCTTGCTGTGTAGGTAGCCTTGGCTGGTGGCTGTGGCTTGGGATGCAAAGCGATGGCTTCTCCTGTCATCATTGCCGTTCGAAGGGTCTGCCCACAGGCAAAAAAGCTGGGCCCAGACAAGCCCTCGACTTGTGGGGCTGAAAGCCCGAACCAGATCGCAAATGCCTTCTTTTCATTTTCTGGGACAATCTCCCAATGATCTTGTCGAATGTACCATCGATAAGGCCGGAGATTCAACACCGTGGTGTCGTGATCGGGCGGTGGCCGAGGAATGAGACGATAGATGAGCCGGCATAGCGGGCATGAGGGAGTCATTGCAAACGAGGACAGGAGACCCAGGTGCATGCTATACCGATTTTGTGCCTCGATCTGCTCGGTGTACTCTGAGTTTGGTAGCCGGCCTCGTTGGCTCTCATCAAGAGGCTCTGCATCGTTGAAAGCTCGGAGGATGTCGAACTTGGAACATCTTTCACAGAGAGCGCTGGGACTTTGGCGAAGCTGTTCTAGGAGGCTCTCGTCTTGCTTCGTCCATGGCTTCGTCGCTGCCAGAGGGCCAGCAGAGACGGATTGTTCCGTTTGTTGGTTCTCAAGCCAGGGGCATGGCTCATCTTTGGGCTCTAACCGACGGCAAAAGACACAGAGTCTAGACTTTGTGACGTCCATCGTATGATGCAGGGCTCACGAGCCTTTCTTGACAGTGAGTCTACGCGAGGGATTTGGTCTACCCCTAGAGAACAATGAGTGGACCGATACAAGACAGAAGCGGCTTTATAGATAGCTCAAGTCGTAGTATTCTCTAACCGTGCATTTTACAGTCGTGATTCGTTCTAGCCAGCGGGCTTTGGTCTTTGAAGTCGTTCAGCTTCGAAGAACAGCCAGAGGAAAGAAATCACGCTTACGCGCTATGATCCTTCGGCGGGGTTCCAACATGGCGGTACATGCGAGCGTGTTATTGGGCCTCGTCTCCTGTGGAGCCATCATTCCTACGCGTTTTTGGTGACCGTTTACTCGAAATCTAGAACTACGAGTGAACTTCAATGCGAAGGTTATATACCTAGGTAGGTAGCCAGGCGGTTGTCGTGTCGTTAGCCCCCCGGAATATTTCCGATATTACCTGACGTCGGGTCTTCGGCGCAAGTCCGAACCGAATGAGACCATCGCCCATACAGCCGGTAAAACCCCGGTGCGCCCGCTGTAACCTACTCTATTCGGCTCCCTACCCAGTTATAAGAGGGTGCTCACTTCTGCGGGTGAATCAAGTTCTTCTTATTACACATGTCTTGAGACACAACAAGAATCGCTCGAGGACTCTGAACCATTGTCAGGTCGTCATGGAAAACCCGAAGGCAGAGCCTGTTACTGTTGCCGATGTCAAGGAACTTGCCCAACAACGTCTCGACCCGGCAGTATGGAACTACTACACGACAGGAGCAGACCAAGAACAGACAGTTCAGAGGAACAGTAGTATCTTTCAAGAGTATAAACTGCATTTTCCAAAATCCGTCTTATCGTCATTGCTAATGTGCTCTAGACTGTTTCTCCGCCCTCGGGTTCTGCGTGACGTGAGCGATATTGACACCAGCACCAAGATTCTCAACAAACGTTACGATTTCCCGATTGCCATTGCACCTAGCGCCTATCAAAAGCTAGCCGGTGGGCAAGGCGAAATTGACCTCACTCGGGCAGCGCATACTCTCGGTACAAACTTTATCCTCTCGACCAATGCAACTACATCGCTTGAGGACGTTGCCCAAGCTCTCCCGCAACGAGCGCCAGAATATCCCAGCCCATGGTTCCAACTGTACTTTCTTAAATCAAGGAAGCTTACCGGAGATTTGATTCGTCGAGCAGACCAGGCGGGCTATGAAGCACTTGTGCTCACGGTCGACACTCCCATTCTGGGCAATCGGCTTCAAGAGCGAAGGAAGCCACTGGAGCTGCCGCCTCACATGAAGATGGGAAACGCTGCATCTAGGAGGGCCGGTGCTGTTTCCAAGGCGGGCCTGGTGCTGCGTGCAAGGACAGCTGCGGATCATAAGAAGTTGACGTTGGAGTTTGCCGATTCGCTGGTTGACTCCAGTCTCACCTGGGATGAGGCAATCCCCTGGCTACGTTCCCAAACCAAGATGAAGATTATTCTAAAGGGAATATTGACTGCCGAGGATGCACGCAGGGCCTTGGAAGCGGGCGTAGACGCGATTATAGTTTCAAACCACGGAGGACGACAGCTTGACGGTGTTCCCTCGACCCTTGAAGCCCTGCCTGAGATTGTCGATGAGGTTCGAGGCAAGATCACGGTCATCCTTGATGGAGGAATTAGTCGTGGAAGTGATGTGTTCAAAGCCCTGGCTTTAGGGGCAGACTTGTGTCTGATTGGAAGATGTGCTCTTTGGGGGTTGGCGTGGGACGGGCAACGTGGTGTTGAGGGCGTCTTGCACATCTTGGAGAGAGAGTTGGCGAGAACCATGGCGCTGATGGGAGCAGCTACTCTGAGGGACATCTCTAGAAGCATGCTTGGGCGTGCAAAGAAAGATGGATTTGGAATTTCCAAGCTATAAAGAAATCGGCCCTTGGGTATTAGAGTCTTAATCTTAGAACTATTTTTAACAACTTTAAATAGTAGTTATTTTTATTTAAGAGATTAATCTGTCATTGCCTAAAATATTAAAAAAAAATTATACATGCAACTTGATTTTTTATAGCATTATTAAAAGATCTAAAAGAGTACAATAATACATATAAGAGCTTGTAAATAAGCAGCTCTCAAGTACAGGTGTAGCTTTCCTCCAAGGTTAGAGCTAGTTGTTGTTGCCGTCGTAGGGGCATCTGTTGCTGTTGTTTCTTCTACATATCTGCGTAAGTATCTTCCTGTTAACTCGGTGTAAAATAGCAAACCTTGATCGCCCGAGTGAGTTGATGTCCTTAGGAGGTTCATTGTGCTAGTTCCTCTACCACAGCCTAGAAATGGGGTCCACGTCGTTACGTCAAGGTCGGCGTAGATCCTATGCGTGACGCATTCAAGGTCACTGTAATAATCCATTAGAGCCCAGAAAAGCAGAAAGGTATTAAAATGCCATACCATAGAATCTCACCACCATCGATCCCCAATGCCGTTTTGCCTGAGCATCGAGTGTACACATCATCACTTCCACATCCCCCGAAGCTACTTATAGTAGTAAAAGGGTCATTAATGCAAGATACCCAATCTGGAAAGCCTTAGCAGATGGAAAGATATGAGGCAACTCGGCGACTGACAATAGTTTCCCCTAGTTCCGTTCTTGCCCATCCCGACATAGTATTCGTCTCTCGGAACCTGAGTCGTAGCAAGGGCGTAGTAAGACGTGGTGACTCGAGTTGCACTCGCGACGTCACGTTCAGCCAGATCCACCGGTGGCAACGTGGGCCCTGGGCCTGGGTTTGCATAGACGGCGACAGCTAGGGCCATCAGTGGCGCGAGGACAAGAGAGATGGTATGCATGGCCGTTTATATCAAGGATGATCCGAAGAGCAATGAGTATGGTGACAAGTCTTGCCCCAGAGGGGATTCTGGGGACTTAAAATATTTGAAAGGTCGAGGCTGAACACAACAGAAATGAATTCCTCGGCGTCTTGGCAGGAGGCCGCTATCTCAATTGTGGCTGGCAACTCAAAAGGCTACTGGCTAACTTGAACACAGCTGAAAGTGCCCTGCACTAAAATGATGTGGGCCAAGCCAATAGTCCCAAAATGTATCAGGGGTGTTATCTGGGTCAGGGTTGGGCAGCCGTCTCGCTATCTCGCGTGGGAAAGTGGCGGGACTTGGTGACATCCCGAAATTGGGAGTTTTGGCGGTGTGCACTATGTGTTGAACTAACGATATACTTGCTACATAACAGCTTTCTAGCGAACTCAATTAAAGACGATTCCTCCGTCAACAAGAAGGGTCTGTCCCGTAATATAATCCGAGTCTGGGCCGCTTAAGAAACTGACTGCCTTGGACACGTCCTCTGGCACACTAGTACGACCCAACGCAATCAACTCATCACTATACTTCTTGATCATATCTCCCCTCTTTGCGCCGTGAACTCTGGCCAACTCTGCGTCGATTAGGTCCCACATGGCCGTTCCCACGATTCCAGGAGCATACGCATTAGTAGTGATTTTGTGCGGTGCCATTTCCATGGCGAATGCTTGCGTCAAGCCACGGACCGCGAACTTGCTTGCGGAGTAGTTGGAGAGCATGGCGAAGGGCTTGTAGGAAACAATAGATGCGGCGCCAATGATCTTGCCACCACCGCCTTGCTTAATCATTTGCTTGGCTGCAGCGGAGTAGCAGTTGAACACTCCAAAGACGTTGACATCAAAGACGCGGCGAAGGTCTTCCTCGGTCAAGTCGAGAGCCGACTTCACTTGGGCTATTCCGGCATTGGCGACCATGGTGTTCAATGGGCCAAGTTCCTTGGCGGATTGTTCAACCATATTTTTCACCTCGTCGGCTTTGGAGACATCAGCGACATGACCATAGGCTTTGCGACCGAGTTTCTGGATCTCAGAGACTGCCTGGTCAATGCCAGCCTTGTTGGCTGAAATGTCTACAATGTTGAAGTCAGCTGACTGGTAAGAGAGGATGGAGCTTTGATAGTCTAACCATTGACGCAGACATCGTAACCATCCTGAGCGAGGCGGATGGCAATTGCTTTTCCTCTAGTTTCAAAGTCAATCCTCCAACTCAAAATGCATAAAACTTGGTGTATACGTACATCCCTCTTGACGATCCTGTTACAATAGCTGTGCGGAGCTGGGACAAAACCATTTTGTTGTTCTTGGAATGTCGAAACTGCGGGTGATGATATCTACGAAGTGAGAAGAGCGACTATGAGAGAATTAGGACAACCGATAAACATCGAAAGAGGGGTGTGCCATTTATACGTTTCACTGCATGTTCCAGTCTCGCATTCAATGCGTCGTCCTCGACCAACAGGCAGATTTCCCCGCAACCCCGGAACTTCATTACCCCAGACTTCAACCCCGCTTCGAGGATGCGGAGCGGAGCCGATCAAGGAAATAGAAGGAACAGCGATCGGAGCCGATTGTTACGGGGTTCATATTATATAATATGTTAACTGGTTGCTTGTAAGGAAAGCGGCCCTAATCAATAGGCAAGAATGCCGCGCGTCTCAACAGGAACGCTTAAGATTCTCCTTGATCAAAAAACGGGGCTTCTTCTGCCTTGACACCTCTTGCTCCACTAAGTCAGAAGCAGACTAACATTTCACATGTTCCACAAGTTATACAGGAGCTTTGGTTCACAGGTCCTCTCGTTTTGACCGAGTATAAATTCCTATTGACTTCATATAGCTATGAGGCTGCAGTTTTACGCCGCAATTGCCGTCCAATATCCAAACTATCTTGCAAGGACAATACCCCTCCTCAATAAGGAACTCAAAGAACATGCTTGAACAGAGGAGACCTGTCTCCCATGTCGAACAGCTCTTCCTCGGTGTACTTGGCCTTTGCCTCCTCTGCAATCTTGGCCTTGCGGGCGTTTGCCACCTTGTAGCTCCACTCAAGGAAGAGCGCAACGATCAATCCACTTCCACCAAATGCCAAACTGAGACCAAATCCAGTGTGGTACTTGGGCTTCTCCCTCTCCTGGTACATGAAGCTACCCACAATGCCACCGACGTTTCCGACACAGTTCATGAGAGCGATACCAATAGCTCGCCGGGAGGATGGGGCAATGTTGTTGGCGTTCCAGGAGGCAGCAGCAGCTTGGATGGGGTAGATTCCGATGACTGCGAGAACGACCGAGAAGTATGCTACTCCTTTCTTGGCCTCAAGCTGTCCGTTCAGGGAGAGGATGATGGAATAGGCAACTGCGACAATAGCCATAGGCGTAACCACAAACGGCATTCGCCAGAAAAACCTGTCGGAAATCTTGGCAAAGGTGATGGCTGAGATGGCGGCGGCGACATATGGGGGAGCGGAAGTAAGCTGGGCATTGGTGTTGCTGAAGCCCATGGCCTTGGTGATGGTCGGAAGGGTAAACTTGATGCCTGTTTCCTGAGTCAATGTGATGGCCTCTGAGATGCGGGTGACATGTGAGCTTACCATAAGAGAGAGCCGACTGGCAGAGCAGGAAGTAGGCCTGCACGTAGATCCTCCAGTTGGTGAGGACCATCTTGATATCCCGCCACTTGACGGCGTTCTCCTCGCGGAATCCGCCTCCTTGCTTGATGAACATTGATAGTTCAAGGTACTTGATCTCATCAGGCTCCAACCAGCGCGTAGAGAGAGCGGGTGTGTCGACAAGCAAAAAGAAGCAGCAGACACCGAGAACAACGGTAGCGAGACCCTCGAGAATAAAGATCCATCGCCATCCCTGATATCCACCGACACCGTCCATCTCGGCGATTCCTGCAGCAAGCAGGCCGGAAAAGGCACCAGATAAGGCGCTTGCGCAGTAGAAGTACGAGATTCGAGCCGATAGATCCTTTGGCATATACCAGTAAGAGCAGAGATAGATGGCACCGGGGAAGAATCCGGCTCTGTCACCCAGAAGTTAGTGGAATGCCAAGAGGGTCAACATATGCCTAACTTACTCGAAAATGCCAAGAAGCACTCGTGTAGTCATGAGACCGGCAAAGTTTTGGACCAAGCCGGTGCAGGTCATGGTGATGCCCCAGCAGAGAGTGAGGAGACCGAGATACGTCGAGGGTCGCTTAAACTTCTTGAGAAGGACATTGCTGGGAACTTCGAGCAGAACGTAGGGAATGAAGACTATGGTGATGAAATGTTAGGATCTTGATGAGAAATACAGAATATTACCAGAGCCTCAAATTCTGGACTTACAGATAGACAGGACAGTATTGTACTGGACACCTGACATGCCCAAGTCCTCGACCATGCCCTCAATCTTTGCGTTTCCAATATTGGCACGATCAATGTGACAAATCAGGTACAAGGCTGCCAACATGGGGACCAGCCGATGATCAACCTTGGGGTCATGTTAGCCGCTGCGGCCTCATTCACCGAGAATTGAGCATCCTCACCTTGCGAAAGACCCTCTTCCGCTTCTCCTCCGGGTAATTGTTGAAGAACTCGGCGTCATCGGGATCTAATCCAAACACTCGAAACCCAGCAATGTCGATGGCGTCATGCGAAGTCTCGACATGATCATGTTTGTGGTCGAGCGACTCGACGTCCTTGTCGATTGATCTCTTTGTGGTCATGTTTGCGAGCGAACGATGCTTCTCGTCGTGTACCGGGAACAGACACAGAAGATATGTTGGTCAAGTCAAAGCTCTGGGCAACGGCTGGGGAGCTAGGCCAGATATTATAGCATCTCAAGCTTGACCCCTGTACCCCAGATAACCCCAGATTTGGCGGCCGGCCCAAGTGGACCTGTGGTGGTTGAAGTGCGGGGTTGAGGTTTTTCGTACCACGGAAATGCACTCGACGAGGCCAGTTCCGTTCGATACCAGCCACACTCGCTGAGAATGTCGACTGATGTGACGGATAAGCTGCCCAATCAGGGCCTTATCCGTGGCAGGCTCCGTGTAGCAGATTCACAATCCAGGCAAGCGAGATGACCAACGTGGCCTTGAGCCTATTTATCCTTTGAAGATCTCATGCCGATCCAGGAAAGAACCTATCCGATACCACCCTACGTAGCATTAGTCGGCACCCGTGACAAGCCTGCTTTTCCGTCTCAACACGGGATAATTCTGTGGCCAATCGGATATGGGAGGACTGTCAGATTTCCGTGGTTTGTGAGCTCTTTGCTTTTGCAGACTTCCCCAACATTCAGGATGAGAATGCCTGGAGGTTCGATCATGAAGTTTTAGTGTGTTGGTCGTGCCAAAGGATATCATGTTCGCAATAGGGATCTCAATGTCCAAGGGAAGCTGACACAATCACAGGTGGAGATGGAGCAGGGGATGGTGTGAACAGAGCGCAGCATGGCCGAGAATTGGGGTGATTTAGTGACTGAAACCGTTCCACTCGACCAAGCTCAAGATGAGATCTTCCGATAAAGAACCCATAGGGAACTGTGATATTTTCCGATCAAGCTTCAACCCCGTACCGACACCAATTTAATTCCGACGCCGACCACCGTTGCACCTTGCCGAGTGTATGCCGAGGACCTTTGTTGATGCCGACCACATGACGGATTAGGCGGATAAGTGGCGGAATAATAACCTCCAGGAACGGATTTACGGAGGATCAATGGGTTGCTACGACGGGATACCACTGTCGGCCGCCAAGTTGGTGTGAAATAGTGCAGTATGACACAACCTAAACTGTATTTAAGTATTCTCTGTGCTACCCTCTACGGTAGGAAGCCGTCTCTCGGTGAAGGATTCACAGAGGTTCCAACGCCCCCATGTTGCTGATCGCCGTCTCTGGCATCTCCCTGACCAGGCTCACCCACTCTGACAGCGCCGAGGCGTCAACCCAGTTCCCATGGACCTGTGACTTGACATGCATAGGCAGCTGGGCAATCGCCACTGGCTTCTCAAACTCCTTTGTATCGAGGACCACTAGATCGTTCCGATTCGCTGCGCGTCGCTCGATCATGGAAATAACCCACCCGTCTCCCTCCGGCGCCTTTTCCGATCGGGGGATAAAGATGGGCTCCTGGACCAGGGAATCATCTCCGGCGTAGAACCAACGTGTCTTGCCAGTCGTATGATTATGCATCGCGAGGCCGTTGAGCCCGTGGAAGATGTTGGTTCCACCGTCAGACTTGTCGGGAATGAAGACGTTGAGAAAGATGCATTCGTACTTCTTTGTCATAAATCGCTCGTCCATGCGTGGGAACTCTGATGGCACGTCGAGTACGACCAGCGGGTCCGGGATAGTGCTCCCACTCGGTTGAGTGAGGTCGAATTCCCACCTCACAAAGTCGGCCTTGGCGTCTGGTGCAGGCATTGTCCCATCATCCGGAGGGAAGAAGGGGAAAGCGTTATCATGGACGCGTGAAGTTTCGAGATAGAGCTTGCCGTTCTCATCCTCCCAAGCGCCTCCAGTATGGATCGGCATGCAGTTTTTCCACGCGTAGACCCTGTGCTCTCCTTGTTTCCAGCCGCTAGGGAGTGGAGTCGAGCTCCGTCTCGGGACGACGATGAAGGTAACCGGTAGCTTGTAATCCCATGCCCAATGCTGCTTGCCAGCCTTCATTCTCTCGACATTGGCTTCGAAGGGCCAAAGCACCAGAATGATCCAGTTCTGTGTGATGGCCGAGTCGTGGATCATGGCGCACCACGGTGATTCGATCCATTGTTCATCGCGCTTTTTGCCATCCTTGTCGAGAGCGTAGATGACAATATCCTTGGTCGCGAGACCTTTAGCTTCATAGCCAAAGACGACCAGCTCATCGGTGTATGGATCGACCTTGGGATGGGCTGTGAATGTTTTGGATTTGACCTGGCCCGCGAAGGGATCGTATCCTTTTGTCTCGAGGGTGTTGGGGTCGACGGCATAGGGTAGGGCGCCTTCTTTAAGTGCCAGAAGATGATCGGCCCAATGCACGAGGTTCGTGTTGGCGGTGGAGTCAACCGCCGCTCGCACGCAGGGGTGGTGGGTGAAAGGGTTGCGGTAGAGTCCAAAAAGAGCTTTATTTGCTTTTCTCTCGAGCTTATATCGCTCCGTTTCGACATACTTCATCTTCATGTCGACGCGCCCTTTCCTGATGCGGAAGGCCGAAACGCTGCCATCGCCGTCAAGAGGAACGTTGTTGGGGTCAGGGGGCACGAAGGGATCACACATGACGCGATAAAAGGTTCCGTCTATGGCGTGCGGGATCTCGCCGAGCACGACGAGATCGCCCACCTCCCCTTCAATGCGGCATGGTAGACCCGAGCCAGCTAGGTCGAATGCCACGGGCCACTTGGTCGTGAGGCCCTCGTACTCGACGGCAGATGCCATTTTAATAGAATGAGAATTCGTGATTTCTGCAAGAGGGTAGTAGTCACAAAGTTTACAAAGTCTGATATTCACCTGTCAACTCTACCTGTCCTTGTCATGTTTATAGGCGCTTGATATGTCGGCACTCACGACGATGCCGATATCCTTACCGCTCATCCTCAGACCTTGCTGGTGTTTCAATGAGAAATTCCAAGCTTGGGATTGGTTATTCAAGTGCCGTGGATCCGGGCAAAACCCATTGTGGGGCGGATAAAACCCACCCCCTCCATCTTATCAACGAAGCTATCCAGAGAGGGAATAGCCTCGCACTAGGAATACAACTTCACGTCGACGCGTCTGGGGAAACGCGGGGACACACGCGCCGTTGGTCCGTGAAGCTTACAACATGTGACTCTACTGAGCCAAGTTCTCCTTTTTTTCCCCTGCAGATTGTTTCAAGCCACCAACAGCATTCCGCCGGATCCGATGTCTCTACGCCCGCTTTATCATGGCAGAAGGAGTCGGAAAACCACATACCTGCTTGATCTGCTCCGCCTCGTACGCCCGCGCCTCCCACCTTCGTCGTCATGAAAGGACTCGTAAGATTGTGGCAACTTGCGGTAGCTGAGAAAGCTCTTGGCTGACGTATTATACAGACATCGAGAGCCCAAGCTATGAATGTCCCTTTTGCGGTGACGCATTTACGCGCTCGTGAGTAAGACGATACGTAGTTCGAGCACTTGTTCACGAGAGTCAACAGAGACGCTGCCCGCCGCCACTGTAGGACCTGCTCGAAACGAGACGGACGACCGGTTCCAGCTCCACCAAGAGCAGGGCGAAGATATCGAGCCTGCGATAGTTGCGCCATCACAAAACTTGGCTGCGATGGCGGTCAACCTTGCTCCGGGTGCGTGGTTCGCCGGCAGACCTGCACATACAACCGGGTTCTGCAGAGTCTCGCTGCCAGAAAGATGACGCCTCATCCTTCACTGTCCTTTGCCATCTTCAATGTAAATCTTCAACCTATCTCGAAGCGAATTTCGTATGCCAGCGACGCCAAGACAACACGCCTGTCCGAGCCGTCAGAGCTACCATTTAATATGAGGTCCTTTTCGTTTCTTCTGCGATATACCAACCCCGAAAACAACACAATGCAGGATTTCTTTGGCGTAAGCGACTCGTCACTCAACCATAACTGGACGTTCGACGTCAACCAGCTGGAATTTTCAAAATCGACTGGTGACGCTGCCCTACCTTGTCTGGACCTTGTCAGCCAAGAACCGTCCTTCCCACAAGAGATCGTGACCTTGGATTCGTTCTTTGAACAACACGAGCCTAGTGGAAGAGGGGAAGATGGACCGCGAAAATGGACGATTGGACGGTCACATCTGGAAAATAACGACGATGTCTTGGAAGCAAAGTTGAAGGAGATTGCTTCAGCCTTGTCATCGACAAATTGCGACGACATATCATTTGGCGCTCACCAAAACCGAATGGACTCTATAGACCTTCTTTTTCAACGAGACAAGATTGGCACCTTTGTCAGTTCTTACTTCACCAACTGGCATCATAACTGCCCACTGCTACATCGGCCATCCTTTGATATATCATCAATATCTCCTCCTCTATTGACGGCAGTAGCTCTCATGGGAGCGATTTATGCTTCTAAGAATAGTGCTGCTGCTGCTAGAATATGTCTCAATGCCGCAGAAACATACATCTTCGACCACAGTCAGTTTCGAGAGTTGACCCAAGGGTTGACTCAACAGGCCTTGGAGCACTCTTTTGACCACATTGCACCCCTACAAGCGGCAATCATCATCTCGGTATTACAGCACTGGGAGAATCACAGTGACTCGAGACACCGTATTCGCTTGCATCGATTTCCAGCAATCGTTCAAGCTGCCCGCGATCTCCGTCTCACGACGCTTCGGCATAGTCCCGAAGCCACGATTAACGTTCCACAAACGAGCGAGCGTTGGGCACGGTTTATAAGGAAGGAGGAAGGAATTAGGCAAGTATATCCTATGGGCATTTTGAATCGTTTCTCTTCGCTAATCAACGCCTCGGAATAGACTCATGATCTGGATCTTTCTTGTCGACTCCTCCCATGCAATCTTCCACAGAACCCCTCCCCGAGTCGCTTTGACCGAGATGACGGGATCTCTTCCATGCCCAGAGTACATCTTTGATAAGGATTTCGTCGAACTAGAAAGACTCCCAAGGAGCAGGTTGACCTTTGACACTCTCCCATGCGCAGCAGAATGTGTGGCAATTCTCCTGACTGACCGATGGACCGAAGATATGTTTTCTCGATTCAGGCAACTTGATTGTCTTAATCTATTCATTCTTGTGTCTGGTGAGTATCACATGATCATTGCTCCTATCACATGGGATTACTCTTTCTCTAACACCCTGTTCTGCTAGGCTTGCACGAAGTCATTTTCAGTACCTTGAGAGCAGGATGTCTTGAAAACGTCGAAAAACGAATCAAACAAGCACTCTCCCGATGGAAAATCCTCTGGGACTTGGGAGTCGAAAAACATGGTGACCCCAAGATGGGTTGTACGGGTTTCTTTCGAAATGCTGACGAGTATTGGTGGCTCGCAAACATGTTTCTGCAGAAGACGAGCCCAGTCGCTGCAAATCGAGAGGGGGATCTTGTTGGCCAGGATGGTATGACTGGCATCAATACCTTTATCAAGCAGTTTGCAAAGCTCAATGTGTAACAAGAAAAAAGGACATCTAAAAGAGGAAAGATTTGTTCAATAGGGTATTGGTTTCACAATGAGTAGACACTAGATCTTGGCCGAGATAATTGTACACCCGAAAGAGAGACCCTTTGACCACCAAAGCCGTAACAGTTGCCCTAACGAAACCAACCTCCTACACCTCAACAGTTCAACTTGGTTGATGATATCTGCAACAGATCCAGCAACTGGCTGCCGGGAATGGCTCGGCTACTTAAATATGTTTCGCATAGTTCTAGTCCGGAGATTCCTGCCGAGTTACCCGAATCTAGATGCACCCTCATCTCTGCATCCATTGCTTAGCTGAAGATTGCTAATCACTGACAGGCAGCCTGGTTGGCTGATGACGACTCAAATTCGAGGCCAGCCCAGGCCAGCCAGACCCCAATACTTCGGGCACACTAACCCGTATCCATCCAAGGAGTCGAAGCCTAGGCCAAAAAGACCTCAACTGCCGACGCTAACCTCCACACAAACTCTATTACCCCGCAGACTCAAACACACACCACCCCGGCTGGGCATTCCCCTTCTTGATGCATACTACTACGTAGCTTCTTCACAAGGCGAAGATCTGCCGCATATTAATGATCTACTTGCCGACGTGCTTACCGAAACCTTAAGAGCTGGGCTAACGACATAATAATGAGATCCCCCTTGACTTATTCCAGTCACCCGATGTCAATATCTGCCTCGGGGTGCCCTCCCATCAGGATGACACGGCAAGGGGACTTGTAGGTCGAGCCTATAGATAAATGAACAGCATTTGCATCTTATGCCAGGAGTTGTAGCAACAGTGGCAATTGAACAAGCAACCCAACCCGAGATTTCTTGATTCAATTTGGCCAACATGACTAGTCAAGCGGTTAGTAAACTACCCATTCTCCCTTGCCAGACACTCAGAAGACTGACGTCAAGTCTGGTTGCCAGGAACGTCAAAACGTTCAGGATGAACTCCATATTGAGGTTCTTCCGGGAACCGAGATCATGACAGACATTGGCAAACATCATTTCGTCAAGACCGAGCAGTCACACCAAGTTCTCGTCCCTCAGCCATCTCAAGATCCCCATGACCCTCTCAACTGGAAGCCTTTTTGGAAGTTCTGTGCCATCTTCTCTGTATCAACCATGACTTTCACGCAGGGATTCGCTCCGCTGTCTCTTGCTCCGATGTTTGGTTACCTGATCGCGGATTACAAGAGCAACCTTGAGGACGTCGTTCAATTCACAGGTGTTACCATCCTGATTCTCGGGTTCAGCAACTTTATCTGGTCAGTTCTGTCACAATTCAGATTCCGGGAAGACTTTACTCAAACGCGATAGGGCGCCTATTTCTACGTCTTTCGGTCGCCGACCCGTATACCTTGCCTCCCAAATCATTTGCTTGGCTAGCCACATCCTCCGAGCAAAGGCTTCGTCATACGGGACTTTCATGGTAGCTTGCGTGTATGTAGAATGCCCAGCGAAAACTTTCAAAATGGATGCTGACAACCTTCTAGGTTGAACGGAGTCGGGGCTGGACCAGCAGAAATCCTCCAACCCGCTGTCATCGCCGATATCTTCTTCCTTCACGATCGAGGCACATGGAACGCGCTGTACTGGGTTGTTTACATGGGATCGCTTATGGTAGCGCCAATCATCTCCGGTCCCATGGCCGACGGTGCTGGCTGGCACAACTTCTGGTGGCTTAATGTTGCCATCACTGCACTCTCGATTATCCTTGGCATCTTTGGGTTCCCCGAAACCAGGTGGGCTCGTGCCAATTCTATCGAAGCTGAGGTGGCCATCGACGGAATTCCCTCCCAGTCTGCATCTCCCGGCGATGTCGAAAAGCCCACAGCTGTTACCGACGAGCATCAGCAAAACTCCGCCTTGGATCCGCATCTAGGCAAAGGCACCCCTTCAAAGCAACAATGGTTGTTATTCCAGCCCAACTCGTCGCCATTTCGAAGCATTCTTCTCGATCTCTGGACTCCGTGGAGACTCCTCGTGTATCCCATTGTGGCTTTCGCCTCCTTTGTTGTCAGCTGGAGTTGTAGTAACTTCTTGATCCTTAACCTCACCCAGTCTCAGGTGTTTGCTGCTCCTCCATACAACATGAGCTCTCAGTCCATCGGTATGTTTACAAACTCAGGTCATTCAAGCACTTGGATACAAGCTAACACGTACGAGGCTTTCTTAACTTTGCTATCCTTGTCGGTGCTGTGATTGGGCTGGTCACTTCTGGGCCATTCAGCGACTGGGTCTCCGCGAAAGCAACAGCGAGAAACGGTGGCATCCGTGAACCTGAGATGCGTTTGCCCGCTATGATTCCCTATGTAATCGTCATGATCTTCGGCAATATCATCACAGCTATTGGATACGAGAGGCAATGGCCGTGGCAAGTCATTGCTGTGCTGGGTTATTCTTCGGCCGGCATCCAAGTTGCCGCCCTGCCCGGTATTGCCAGTACCTACGCAGTGGATTGCTATAAGCCAGTGACTGGGTCGCTATTTGTCGCCATCACGGTAAACAAGAATCTCTGGGGCTATGGGATGGGTAAATTTATCACCCCATGGACAATTGAGTCAGGGTAAGGCGACACGTAAAACTCGCTTGACAATGATTAATACTAACAATGTGTGCAGGTTCATTCCGGCATTCATGACCAACATGGCACTCACAGCTCTTTGGTGTGGCTTAGGAGCTGTTTTCTACTTTTACGGCAAGACTTTCAGGCGATGGACGAAGAACAGCAACGTTCACCAGATGTAACTTGTCTGTCAGAACGGATCCCTCTTTTCAGGCTCGGACTCGGATGTTGCAGAGAGTTCAGGTGTTTTAGGATAGTTCGAGTTGTGGAATTTCTGTTTACTTGCCCTCGTTGCTCTGGTCTCGTAATTACTACTGTGCTAGTACTCTTGCCAGGAGTGTAACCTAAACGTTTTCTCTCGACCTACAGTCTGAGTAATTTGCATCTCTTATCCAAAATTTGATCCCTGGTGATATGCTTGATGAGCTTCTTTCATCATATTACTCTAACACCCAAGATGGGCCCTTTAGCGCTCATTCGTCTCCGGTCTGACGTCCGGACCCAACTCTTTCGCTGTCACCTGACCTTCACTGCCCTCTTTAGCCGCGATATCGAGCTCGGTAGCAAATCTTTCATCATCTTCGTGAGAGCGGTTACCGTACTTTTTCATCGTGTGCTTGTCGAGCTATGGGGTTGTTAGTAACTGCAAGACCAAAATGAAAGCACAAGTAACGTACATAGTGAACCAGCCAGATGTAGCCAAACATGACCGCACAACAGACAATAAGGGCAATGGAGCCCTTCTTCCAGTAGGGCGCATCGGCAGCAGAATAGAAGACGATGCCCCAGAATGTCCACAAGACCATGGATCCAATATTCATCGAGTAGAGCGTGACACTGCGAACGGCATCGTCTCCAGTTCGCTGCAGAATAATATTCGCCCAACCAAAGATGAGAGGGTTGACCATGTACGCACTTCCAGCAAGGTAGTAAGCAAAGAATGTCCCAGCAAATGGCAGGCTGCGCACTAGGAGCATTGCTCCTACCACCACCTGTAACAGGCAAGCCAAAATTGCCATAGGGACTCTCTGGCCAGTGGCATCCATGTGCCAGGCGGCAAGCATATTGGCTACAATGCCGACAGCCTGTACTCCCAAGGGATATGTGTTGATCTGGGTCTGGGTGAAGCGGTCGTTGTAGTACTTGAGCCATAGCAGGAATGTGTTCTGAAGTGGGAATGCCTCGGTGCTGGCACAGACTGGAGACCAAAAGAAAAGAATCCAACTAGGCGGGCGGTTAAAACGAACCCAACAAGTCAAAATAGTCACATTACTTACAACATTGGAGTAAAGAACACTCGCTTGATCAGGGACAGTGGCATAATATTGTGCCCATCTTCGCTAATGGGCGGAAGTCTTGAGATCGCAAGCTTCTTCTCGTCCTCTGAGAGGTACTTGGCTTTGGTGCTGTCGGGAATATCAGGGAAATAGAGAAACCCGAAAACTGCGATAGGGAGAGTGATGATGCCATCTCAGAAAGTGAAAAGTGTCAGCCACGATGTACTGGTTCGGATATACTTAAAGCACATACCAATAAGAAACACCCACTGCCAGCCTTGCAATCCAGCCATTCCTCTCATTCCCCGATGGATGGCTGCCATCATCACACCGGCGAACATGGTTCCAACTTGCCCAGATGCTGTGAACAATGCTGTACGCTTCGAGATCTCTTCGGGCTTATACCATGCTCCAATGATGTAGATCGTGCCAGCGTAGGTACTCGCTTCGGTCAAGCCCAAGAAGAACCTAATGACGCAAAGCTGGGTTACTGTCTTGGCAGCAGCACTGACCATCTAGTTGTGTGAGACGTTATAATCCTAGTAGAGAGGGAAGTCCATCTTACTGTTAAGCCTGCCCAGACAACAACCATAGAAGGGAACCAGATTCTAGGAGCAATCTTCTGGATGATGATGCCATGAGGCAACTGCCCAACGGCCATTCTATGCCTAGTGTCAGCAACGGTTGAGAGATGTCTGGTTGCAAGAGAACCTACCCAGCAGTTGTGACAGAAAGGACGTTGTTGTAATCATGGCCACTCATATTGAGGGCTTCACGAAGTCCGGCAACCTACATAAAATATCAACCAAAATCGACCAGAATATTAATTGTAAGACTTACGTAGGCATTTGCGAAAGCTGCGCGGTCTTTGCATAGAGTTAGTTGGAGCTGTGCGAGGACAAGGGCAAGGACATACCAAGAAAATTGAAAAAGTAGCTGAAGCAGCAGTAGGTCTAGACGCTCATCAGTTTCTTTCAGTTCTAGAAATTACGACAGATGCAGCGCTTGTCAGCGTACCAAGATGAAGAAATCTGATTTGACGAGGTCAGTATTTCCCCCAAAAGCCCATTTGAATGATTCCACTGCACATACCGAGTTTTCTCACGAGCCGCCGTTCCTCTTTTGACTTGGCTGCAGCTCCAAGGAAGAAGCCTATGGCCATGAAATTTGATTAGTCTTCCACATCTCAGACGATCCCTTTTCAATAAGCCAAGACCTACTGCGTACCCTGTCGCCGATGTTTGCGTTCCTAGCCTCCATGTTTGACTGCTCCTTTCCAAGACCTGTGATGAAAAGAACCAGAGATGGAAAAGGGAATCAAGAGGATTTTGGAAGATCATGTAACGTCTCATCCCATTGTCGGCTCTCTCATAGTCGGACTGATTATCTGATTTATAAGATAAGACAAGGATAAAATCTTTCACTGTTACAAAACTCACATCGTCAATGTCCAAGTGGCTAATTGGCCTGCTCGGTAACGTCTGAGGTTTAGTCCGTTGCTGTAACCCAAACCTTCCAGAGATTAACGCAACCCCGTATGCTCGGTTAGGAAACGATCAGGCAATTGTTTTTATGTAACGCTGATATAATACGGCAGTGTGCAACTTCAATCTCAATTAACTGTGGTAGACGCTCGCCAGGGTCTTTTGACAAGCATAAACCAATGCCGCTGGAGTAACTGCATTAGGCAGCTGGTTTGAACAGTATCCAGTCTTCTGACTTGGAATCCTCATGTCTCCACCGGGTACCTATCCTGCGACTATGCCGTTTTCTTCCTGCGACTATGCCGTTTTCTTCCTGCGACTATGCTGACCCTAATTAGGAAGGTACTTAGCGATTAATCTTAATTTAGTACTTACTAAGATAAAATCTTTAAAGAT
>JAADYS010002138.1:0-15235 GCA_012931995.1 Fusarium albosuccineum | reverse complement strand
AATTTTACCTATAGAATGCTACGCTTAATAAAAAGAGAGGTTGAATAAGAGGGACGGGTATCTGAGCTACTCTGCCTTGGCCGTCTAGAGAGCGCGCTAGATCTTTGTCTTCAATCTGTTGGATTGGTGCCGGAGAGTCTGGGTTGCTCTGACCTGCGCTTGAGTGTCTCATCCGCAAGTTATAGTATAATGGAGATGATAGTCTAAGAAATCTCGACGGGATATTCCTGAGGTTTATATAGTTCTATCCCAAAGGTTATGCTGTCGTGTTTGTGTGCGTCGTAGCATTTGCATGAGATAGCATCATCAAATAAGCAACGCTCAGGCCGCATGGCGACTCGCAAGTAATTACTCGTATCACTGTCACTCCATTAACACACATACACACGCATTAAGCGACCACAAGCTAGCCCATGGGCTGTGGCCTTGTGTGGCGCGGCCAAGAAAACATCTTGATGAAGTTGGGGAGCATTACATTGACAATCTTGGGTTGTCCCCAATCAGCGTCGAGGGTGGACTGTCAGCCAATGCGACAGGATTGGCAAGCATTGGCAAGAAACTCTTCACCAGGCATCAAGTGAGCAAACAAGCCTCGAATTCTACAAATCTAGTGCCATCAGAATGCCGTTGAATGTAACAAGCGGTCGGGCCCCAAAATTGAGGCGCTCCTGCAGGGTATGCCGCATCAAACGACCCCATTGTACACATGGCTTGTTTCTGTCAACATGTAGGCAATGGATCAAATGATGAAAGGATGCAAGATGTTTGATGGAACAGCCGAAACATACTTGACTACAATCACAGGGGCAGGCAAACATGGGTATTGGTCGAGATAAGGCTATCACAGCCTGTGGAAGTCACAAACATTAGCGTAGGGCAACGCAAATAGTGGCTGATGTGATTCAATTGCGGTAATGCTATTTCCAACCACACAATCCCCCAATCTCTCATGGATAGTTTCCTTGGCGGTAAGTTAGACATTGAGAGCCACTTAGGTAGGCCTCCTTTGGCCGGGAAACCTCTTGACTGAGGACGACGAGATCCCCATGTTGTGAACGTCTGTTATCGACTTTCGGGTAAGATGCCCTTGGGATGCATCGCAGAAACCCGACATCATGGAGTTGGAACCTGTTGTATCCCTCCAGTTGTGGTGTTGTGGCCAAACCTCGGGTGCGTGAGTCAAGGCAGGCCAGATGTTTGTCGATGATGGTGAAGGAGGGAAGAGTCCGGGTGTTGCTGTCTGCACTTGAGCGCCCCCGCTCTCAGCGATGTAAAGATTGGTGAGTTGTTTTGATGAAAGAGTAACGGCATGGCGCATGCTTGAGAGTGATGGCGTCTTTCTTTGTTTGCGTCGTGAGCATTCGTGTGTCCCTCGGTCCTTTTGTGTTTGCCACGAATAGGAGAGGAGAATTGAATTGAGGATGAGGGAAACGCGGCCAAATTCGGTAAAACTTGTCGCGATTGACAGCAGCCTGATTGAATACTGATGATGGCGGCAGTGACGACGTGCCGGGTGCTTGTTGATGAAGGGAAGCAGATTCTGGATATTGCGGTTTGATGAAAGGTCGCGGTCCGGGCTCGGCGAAATCGCTGTGGTGCTCTTAATGACTTGAAGGGGTCCCTTGGCTGTTTCCGTGTGATTGATGCTGTCGCGCCCAGGGTTTGTTCCTCTTCTCTTGTCTTCCGTGGACTGTTACTGAAGGTAGCCCATCCAAGTGGTGGCTGCCAGATCCTGTGGCTGCTGGATTGGCGGTGGATGGCATGGGTGACAATGCCTTCTTCAAAGCGATCGTGGCTCGATCGGCGAGAAATCGTACGGGAGGGTCACCGCAAGGTCACCAATCTCGAATCGCTGGTGCCTTCTTGTAGCTGGGGATGAGACAGATGGCCTGCTAGTATGGATTAGATTGATGTAGATAACGGGCTTGTATCACTTTACCTCTCAGAACCCTCGGCTCTCTCTCATCTCCATGCATCTCATATGCTCACCGTCTCTGTCCTCTACGTCCACGTTGGACACTTCTTTCTCGTAGTCGTTTATAACCACGGCGAGCCGCCTGCTCGCTGCGGTAGACTGCCTCAAGGTTGTAGCTAGTGGTTGTGGTACATGCTCCCCCTGGGTCGGTTCTTGGGGAACCACCTCATCGCTTATGCCTTTTCGCGATCTCCGAAGTTCGTCTGCTCTAGTTTTGCCTCGGTGGTTGTGGTGTCGGTAATCACTTCAACCTCTGCCAGGAGGTATCTGGCGCATGGGAGTCGGTGCCTGTCGTGCGATGTGTGATGTTCTTGACATGCGAGGCGTCAATCTGAGTGATGTGATTGAGTGTTCTCTCTGGGTTCGTGGGAAGCGGCCGGATCAGATCTGCCTGGAAGCCCCGGGGTTAGCATCAACGGTCCCTGCTTGGCCGTACTCACTTTCTCATGGAAGCCCCAGGACCCTCCGATCAGGCAGTCAACCTTGAAGACTTTAGATGGCCCCTCTTCCAATCGGCTGCACCTGGCGCATCTATGACAGGCCCTGGTCGTTGCGTTCGGATCGGCCTTCTGTAACAATTCGGCGCCACGCCCCCAGCAAGGGGCCGGATGGCTGCCGTTGACACGTGATGTCGGCTTGAAATCGGTCATTCTGAAGTAAAAACGAATGTCAGTCTTGTCAATGAATCATGCTGAAGACGTGGCTTCACTGACACCCGATCATCCAAGATGGATGGCGACCTTGAAGAATGTGCTTTCCGTGCTTCCGTCAACGCTCCACTCCCACTTCCAAGGTGAGAGCCACAGCCCTCGCTCTCTGGGCCCTGACGATGCCTTCGGTTTCCGCCAAGTGTAGACTCAGGTTTGGACCCTGTTGTCGGAGAGTGATGCCTGTCGTTGGGTTGCTTGGCTTCATGATCGCTGGAGCCGATGACGGATCCAGCAAGTCTTCTCAACATTAGCACCCCGCGGCTTGATGCTTAAAAGAAACTCACAGACGATGCTCGTCTGCGATGATGCCTCGCCCGATGGTCCTCCGCCCGGTGTGGTGTGTCTCGCGATCTCACCCAGGACGGGAACGCTTGACACACACTATCGCCCGTGCCTGTAGCCGTGTCTGCTGTCACGGCCCCCGAAACTTCTTTGACCACCTGCGCAGTGGCAGGCGTCAAGGGCAGTGGTCAACTGTTTGACGCCCGAGCTGGCTTAGTAGCCTTTCAGCCATGGGCCAACACCAACCAACAGCTCTTGGTTCCTGGACCCGCCATCTAGTGTGCCTGGGATTGGGCTGGTGGCTTCGTCCCCAGTTCTTTGTCTGTCCTCCAGACCTTTGTCTACCGTCCAAACATGTTACGTTCGACATCGGCGAGTTCCCCGTCTCGTCTGACGACTCCCATAGCCTCCCAAGTTGGGCGCTCATGATGTCCTATCACGACACCTTCATCAACATCTCAGTCCTTGGGGTTGAAGAAGCGAAGTTGCCTCTCCCCATTCACCCCGCTGGCCACCGTCACCAGCCTGCACAGATCTCGGTGCAGTCTGCAAGTACCACAAAGATGCTCTACCTGTGGAGCAACTTGACCATACTTGCTAACCCAACTAAAGCAGAACCATGCACCTATAGGCGCGTCATCGAGGAGCCGACGGATATTCCTGCGGCAATCGTCATCACCAATGGTGAAGCCCATGGTCGCAACGGTCTCTAGGTCCAAGTGCTCGTCACGGAAGACTGGAAACTCCCTGGCCTTGCGCGCTATGTCATCAAAGACCCGGCATAAGACCATGGAGTCCCCAGTTGCGACGACTTGGAGGTCTTCAAGCTCATCGCTCAATGCCTCAAGGCGCCTATCCTTCTCCACCATGGCGCTCTCGTTCTCGGCCAGGGTCCTCTTGACCTGTACCAGTTCCGTTTGCGCCTTGGCCAAGTCCTCATCCTTTGTTCGAAGGGACCGACCAAGCTCCTCACTGGCCTCTTCGAGGTCCTTTATGCGAGCAGCATCTTTTTCGTGCCCCTCGCACTGGCTTTGCAGACGACGAACCTCCTCCTCTGCCGCCTGCCTGCTTTCTTCTGCTGCCCGGCTGCCTTCCTCTGCTTCCTGCGGGCCTTCGAGAACGGCCTGGAGTTGAGCACGGAGCGACTCGATTGCAGTCGCGGCTGGCTCAGCTTCAGCGGCCCTCTCCTCTGGCTCGCGTTTCGCCGAAGGGTCCCCCTGCTGTGCAGGAGTCTGTGGGTTGGGTCGCGCGGCAGCTTGGCCGGCATTCCCACCACGGTTCCCTTGGCCTCTGTTCCCCTGGCCTCTGCGCCCTTGACCTCCGCGCCTTCCACGACGCCGGCGTCTTCGACGACCCTGGTGCTCTTCTCCGCCGCCTTGCTCCTCGAATTCTCCTTCAAAGTCTCCTTCGACCATAGCCACCATAGGCTTGGAAGCCTTGCTGTTGCTGGCCCCAGCCCATGCCCCTGCCCCAACCGTTGTTGTGCCACATGGTCTCTTCGTTCGCGTGGTTATTTGATGTTCTAGCAATTGCTGTTGCTTCTGTCGCGTGCGATAAAGATGGAGGAAGAAAGGTGAAAATTTTGGCCAAAACAGAGGGAAAGAGGTGCTGTGGTGCTGCCGGCTGCCGGCTGCCGGCACTGGCAAGGCGGCAGCAACCACCGAGCGCTCCTGCCCAGGTCGACGCTCCCCTCAAGTCGAGAAAATTGCCCAACGAGGGACCGAGAGTGTTTCAAGACCTTTCAGTAAAGAGGTCCAGATGATTCACGTTCTTACTCCGTGCTTTCAGATGCGCCTTCGTAATCGATCGGAACCGCCTCCTTCAGCTGGTAGTTACTGCACATACAGCAAAGGCACGAGAACCATAAATACTTAGAAAAGGTCCAAGAGGCATTAAAAGTGATTCTTGTCGGTGCCTACTCAGGTAGACTATTTAAATCTTTACATTTCATCAAGCTCCAACACCCTAAGGTGACTGAGGTTAAATAAGTATATACTTTCTTTACTATACTTATTATCGGGAATCTCTAGAAGATACTTGAGACGATCAGGCAATTCTCGTATGAGGGTCAGACGGATCGAGCTGCGATAGGCGGATGCTTAAACATTGCCACAAGACACTCGGAGGGAACAAGCAATGTGTTCCATATATACCACTCCCGCAGTCTCCATCCACATGCTTTAGCTATGACTCTGCCGATTTCTCATCTGTGATTGTGTAACTCAACCTCATCTTCATTCAATTGACGCCATCATCCTTCGAGCCTTCATACCATGCAGAATGCATCGGGGTTTATGGGTCCCAGATGCGACGCGTCGATTGATCGTCATCACATCCTGGCATCATAACTTTCGGAGGATTGAACGCGTTGGAGCCCGAGTCTGCCAAGCCTGCCAAACAGCCATGCCGCTCCACTTGTAGTCTTCCGCAATCGTCTGCGAGATCCGACACATGGGCAAGATATATAGGAGGCTACTGCATGGGTACGTTAATGAACTGCATAGGTACTTTAGTTGTAGAACCAACGGCTACTTCGAGGGCACACCAAGTATCTAGGGGATGCCGGGCAGAGAAATGTACTGACACGAACGGGCTGAGATTCGAAAATCATGAATCGACATCAATTCTAGATGCCACATCTAGCACAGATTCGCTGCATCTGCCATCGCAGCCGCTTCCCCTTCAGCTTGGACCCTGCTCCGCCATTATCCTCACATCCTCCGATGCCCCGACCGATAGTTTTTCGCAGAGTTGTGCCATACAGTTCTACGGAAAAGTTAGTACCTCCGTCTTGGCAAGGAAAACGTGTGTGAGTAGTTCGACTTACGGGGCCCAGGTTCGTTGTTCAAGCTGGGACAGCCCAGGAACCCCCGACCATCTCGACGACCTGTTTTAGGCTAAGGCTCGTGAATTCAGAGAGGTCGCGGCCTTCCATTCCAATCACAACTGCTCCAAACACCTGCAAGCGCGTCTTCTCGGCGTTGAACTGGCCATTTGGAAGAGTGTGAATCGTAAAGGCAAACTCGGGGAATTGTAAGATGTAGGGCTCTGGAGCACCAGGGGGCGCGACGAAATTGCGTAGTGCCATGAAAGCACCCATATTGTTGAATCGCCCTATCCAGGCGTTGGCAAATCCAGGGACCGGGGTGCAGAAGTTGATCTTGATGCTGTCGTCAGGGTAGGTGTTGAATACTGACATGTTGACTTCGCCCGGGATAGGGCTATTTGCTACAATAGTAGCCGTGCCCACTACTCTGCAATCTGCGTCTGCCATGATGATGTCGAGACGGTTGTGTCGTGTGTGCTTTTGTAGAATGTAGCCGAGGTGCTTGGTGATGGAGTTAAGAGTCTGTGGAGCTTGGAAGAAGAAGAGGAAAATTTTCAGCATCGCCCAGTGACACTGGCAAAGACCGAAGCCAACCGACACGCTGAGCCCCTCTAAAACGATAGATCAGCCCGCGCATTCAATTGACTTCGTAGCAGACTGGCCGCAAGGGAGGCGTGTCGGAATTCTCAGCCAATCCGCCGGCGCTAGCACTCCCACCTTTGCCTCCTTACCTTTGTAAACACAGTATACTAACTATAATGTTACCTAAAACTACCTTGTTGCCCTACAGTCAGTTATGTGTCATGGCTCAGACAACAGGTGATCTGGCCTCACCTAGATCACGAGTGATGGCCACTCCGGGTAGCTTAGGTGCACTTGGTGAGCTTCAGGCTGGCCTGGTCAACCCGAAACTCAATTTGCTCGAGCTGCCGGCGAAATGGTGTAAGCTTGGGCTATGGCGTTGTTGTGAACCTCGTGCGTCTTATGCTGAAGGTGGCTGTTTAGTAGGTGGGCGGCATCGGTGTCATGTTTACTCGGAAGCCAAGACTCTGGTTATCAAAGATGCCGAATATAATAAGGAGACTAATGGTCAGGAGCGTATTTAACTTGGAAACTTAGGTCGGGGCGTTCCTTAGTTCGTTGGCATATGTGAGGAGCAGATGATGTTTGCTTGATCTTTGGCAATCGTATCAGTAACGCAACCGGCCTCAATCATCGACAGGCTTACCCTGGAGATCGAGGTCGTTGTTCGACTGTTGGTGGTATGTTTCCTACAAACGCTCCATGTTTGAGGAGTAGCTGCCTTGGAAGGGCAGTTTACCCTTGAGCAGACGATTACGATCATCACCACGGTCCCGTCAACACGAACTGTTTGCACGCTGGTTGATCAACACAAATTCTTTATATATTACCAGCACACTTTCCCCGCTTCATCGGCAAACTACGTACGTAGGGTCAAAGGGCGATTTCCACGTCGAGCAACCAATCAAGGTCGCTTGGCCGCAAGCGTCAGACCTCATTGCTTGTTGGTCTTGACGGTGCTTGGAAGCTTGCGCCCCAGCTTCAACTTTAGTTTGTCCGCTAGACAGTTGTAAACCGCTCCCATCCAAATCCTGTTGGCTAGACATAGCTTTAGGCCTTGGAACCTGCTGAACACGCCCATCAACCATGACGCCTTCGTTTGCCCTGTTCTCATCGCTGTGACCACCGCCTCCGTTGACATTTTCGCCATCCTCCTCTTGGTCCTTGTCCCTGGCAGGGCTGAGAAGCAAATTTTCCGATCCTCTATCCTGATCGCTCCCAACGATGTCGCTCTCGTCGTCAATATTGTCTGTTGGGGCTATACGGGAGCTGCTGGACGGCCCGTCACCAATTGTAGTATTCGGAACCTTTTCGAGTGCTTCGATTGGTGTGCTAGAAGCCGCAGAAATGCCACTAGATTCCGTTTGTTGGTTTCGGCGCCGCCAGGCCTGTTTTCTTTCGATGTTGAACCAGCAGCTCTTATACAGAGACTTGAGGTCATCACCGGCTGGCCACTCATGGCCTCCATGGCTTGAAAATGCACCTCGCAGCTGACTGTGACGCCTCGAGTGTTGATGCTGTCGAGTCCCTTGATAATAGAAGTGAGGTCCCGAATTGAGACACAGTAGTTTCCCGCGGTAGTCGAAGGATCCATGCTTTGGGCCGTGGTCTTGGTGGCGATGGCGGCAAGGGGATCTGACTCAGGGGTCGCCCACCCGCCCTGTTCCACCAGAGCTTTCCGATTGTCGTCGTGGTGATCTGCGAATGGCTTTGTTGGCGGATCTAAGGGAAAGTCGCAACCTGTCCACCTTAGAACATCTTTTTCTACCTGCTTGAGTGGGCGTCGGTCATCTGTGCGGCAAATGACAGCCCACTTGATCACAACCAGCATGAATGCCCAGCTGTTGTCCCCTGCCCGTAGACGATGGGTCATGATCATACCAAGGTTTCCGCAGAATTACTTTGACCAAATTGGGCCTGTATAGTAGCCCCCGGAGAGCTTGATCATTTCATTGCATTCGGCATCAAAGCAGAAATCGTCGCCCTGAAGGGCGAAGAGTGTAAGAGGATCTTTGCGGAACCGACGTAGGGAGACCTTCTAGAGAGTCCGCATCTCGGGGAAGGCTAACCATGGGCGATTGATGGCTTGTTCCAAAATGGTACTATCCCAGCTGGCCTTAATCTCAGCTTCGTCCTGTAAAGTCCAATGCTCGTCGAACAGAGGATTCGGATGGCCTGACATGTGGCGCTGCAGATACTCCTGCTCTGTGACTGGCGGAACGTTCTCGTCGACATGTTTTTGCACTACTGCCACTGACTTCCGGAAATTCTTAGCCAGGCGTGTGAATGCGACACGTTCGAACCGGTTTGGGGCTGGAGCGCCGAGGGCTTTTCCGTTCTTCCGGCGCCGCTGCGTTTGATCGTCCGATATGAGGGGTCTCCTCGATGTTGTCATTTCTGGACTCGGCGCTGTCAGAGACATCAGAACGGTCGTCTTGCTGGCAATTGTCGCTGCCAGAATTATGTTCTTCGCTGGCTCGTGAGCCCTGTGCATTCGTAGATCCTCGTCGTCTTCCTCCAGATGATCGTCCACGCCAGCCTACCCGCGATCTTCTTGAAGGTCTTCCGAGCGGTCTTCTGCGACTTGTTAATCTAGGCATTCGTTCGAACCTTTTGGGATGGCGATGCTGGAGACGTACGGTGAGCTGTCGTTGATGTGTGGGCCTGTTCAGTCCCACGGTTGTGGGGAGCAGCAGAAACGGCACGAACATCCAAGGGACAGTGACACTAGCAAAAAAGGAATCGATGCGGCACGTTCAACCCCCTAAAACGGCAGATCAGTTCGCGCATTTAGGTGACGTAATAGCAGGCCTGCCGCAAGAGAAATTTTGGCTCAAATTCCCAGTCCATCCGCCGACGCTTGCACTCCCAGCATGATTTCTCCACCTTCACAAACAAAAACCACAACCAAGCGCAACATTACCATAACCACCATGTCTAACCCCGCTGCTGGTTCTGGCCGAGGGCCAAAAACTGAGTATCGCGTAGTTCCTAAGGAGCTTTTCAAGGCCATGAAAAGGGCAGCCGACCGCCCCATGGATGCTCTCCCCGCTGCGCCAAGGAGCCATGATGGCCCAGCCGGCTCCCAAAAGGTAGAGCCAGCTGAGGTTCGAGATGGCGGCGCAAATGGCACCCAGAGCCGTGGCCGAACCCAACCCCAAGAGGGCGGTGGTGTGCCACAGCTCACAATTGCCCAACAGGCCTTGGTCATCGTGCATGAAGTGTTTGGAGAGCTTGCCGTGACGGTACGCAACAACAGCCCCGAGGGCGGGCCGCACGAGAACTTCTGCGCGCCTGTGCCGGGACGGGACAACGTGTGGGTTGGCATGATCACCAGCGGAGAGGCATTTTCCCAGATGCAAAGGATAGTCACGGCACGGAGCGTCTCAGAATCCGCTGATTTCTGGATGATTCCATACGTGGAGACTGTCCTGATCGGAACCCCTCGTCAAAACCAACTGCAAGTTCGAGTCAGGTCGGTGGGCAAATATTGCATCATCATGTGGCCGACTGACCTGAGCTCGCGCTTCTCTACCTCTTCAAAGCCACGAGCTACGCTGACAGAGGTGGTGGAATGGGCTCGTGGATGCTGGCTGTTCCCTTATGATGTCTAGATACTAGACAACGGGGGACTGTTCCACTGCTGGGTTTGTACCAGAGCCCCTGATAGACCGAAGTGTCTCAAGAACGGCGGGTAAAGAACTGTAGCCTGGCCATAGAGCTGCCAGACGCAATGATCTCGGCGTCGCCATCGAAGATGGGTGCAATGAGAGCTGTACCAGACTAACATTGCGACCACGGCAGAATGGTTGACTGCCTGGTAAGGCCGTGAATCGGCGGTCCAATTGCCGAGAGCAACGACCGTCTTCACCATAGACGAGAACGACACGCGATCCCAACCAGAGGCAGAGTTGCCTAGGACGAGGCGGCTGCGCTACCAGAGCCTCAAAGAGCTCTGGAACGTCCGCCGTCATGTTGATACCCCAAGGATCGGGTTCCAACTGCGATGTTTACGAAAGACAGATGACGGTGTTGGTGCGTTGGATATCCTCTTTCCAGCGTGTGGACACGAACAGAGTGAGTCGCCATCCACGTTGGATGGTGCATTGCAGCTAACTCGTAAGCAGGTGCCTGACACGTCGGATCCGACCCCAACGAACGTATGGCCGCCTGCGGGCTTGGGTTCTGCTCGAGAAAGACCGCGACTTTCCGGCCGACCTTGCCATGGCCTTCCGCCACAGTTACTCTAGGTGAATATTCCCATGTCTCCATAGTTGCTCTTATTGACCAGAACGCAGGTATAAAATGACCGCCATCCACTTCGGGAAGACCAGCCTCAGCCATGACGCCAATCTCTGTTACCGGTCCAGTCTCATAGCAAGGTCATACAAGGAAGGCAACCACGACGACAATTGCAACGGCAACGATGGTGGATGGGCTTGAGAAGAAACAGGTCCAATTGGCCTTGGTCACAGGCGTCATCACGAAGCTCCGCCTCAGATACGAGCCACAATCGTTGAGGTGTTCACGACTAGCAAGGGAAGTCGGAGCTGGTGGGAGGCAACCCCAATAGACCTTCACAGGCCCTCAGTCCGGCTATTCTTCGATAATTCTTGCGGCAGAAGTCACCCGAACTCGAGAACGATTCAGTCGAGTGAGCCATGCTGCCGATGCTGGTGATGGTCAGGATCAACTCTGTGCGAGCCTTGGGGCCTCCATGCTCGGAAACACCGCTTCCTGCGCCTACTCTCGATGCAGTCCTCTACCTGCCATCGGTCATTGGTCTCATTCATGTCAAGCAACACCAGATCCGCCGTCCTCATCATGGTGTCACCCATGAGGTCAGGGCAAGATGCCCCCAACCATACCCCACGTCAGCCTCTACCACACCAAGACAGCGGGATTCGACGCGACCAAGATCAACGACTACAGAGTTCTCAGAGTAGTCTCAAAAGCGCTCCAAGCGTAAACTTTGTGGAGCTACCGACATGAGATGGGAAATGAATCACTACACCGTCGGGCTGAAAATGAAGACTTTCGTGCTCAGATCGGCCGTTCGACACCACCAAAGCTGGGAGGCATCTGGCTTCTGGTAGACGTCAAATTGAATACTTTGCAAAGCCCGTGCTAGAGCTGGCAAGGAGCAGAATTAAGATACTTGGGCTTGACTCTCTCATGGGTAATGTGGGAGGATGGATGGTCGTCATTAGTGAAATAAATCGCATGGTATAAACAGCATGCTTGGTGTCTTACATCAAATTTACTCAAGTGCCCGTCCCAGTGTCTCTTCTGTTCTTATATCAACAATCCATCAGTGGTCACCATATTCGTATGTCTCGTTCACGTGCTAAAGCAACATTTAATATTGGCGACCGTCTTGCCAGTGCTGACAACTGACAGCGGGCACAACATGAATTTGTGGTTTTGACCAAAATTTAATTGTTCTCTCTCCACCTTCATTACCACAACTCATTCTACAAGGCTATTCCCATATTCAACTACCACGATCACGATGGGAAAGAACAAGCGTTGGGGCAAGCAACATCGCGTTGCGCCATACGACGGACCAGAGCAGAATCGGCCGGCGTACCAGCATCCTCCCCCAATGCCGCCCCAGCAATTCTGCCCGCCGCCTGCGGCGTTTCCTCCTCCTCCCCCTGGGCCATTCTTTCCGCCACCTGGTGCATATGGCTACGCCGGACAAGGGCCTACGGAGGTTCAAACCCTCCGTATGCAGCTAGAGTCTGCTCACGAAGATGGGTGTGTTGCCCAAGCTGAAATTCAACGTCTCCGCCAGGCCAACTCTCAGCTTCACTCCCGTGTCCAGAAAGCGGAGAAGGGTCGAAACGAAGCTAGCTCCAAGCACAAGGAGGCGAAGGAGGCCCTTGACAGACTCAGGAAGGAGGGTGCTTCGAAGGTAGACGACTTGAAGCAGCAGTTGGACAACAACCTGGCCGACATGAAGGCCACGACTGCTGCCAAAGATGCCACCATTCGCGCATTGGAGCAGTCTCTTGCCCAAGAGAGACGAGAGCATTTGCTGGCCTTGGAGAAGGCCAAGGATCTGGAGAATATGATCAGGTAAGGACATACTATGCATGCTAAATGCCGATGCTGGGACTGACACTTTGCAGAAATATCAAGCTGACATTGGGGGTTGAGTGACGGTTGTAATGCATGGATGTTGGTAGACAGACACTGTCTTTTTTGTTGTTGAATATGGCTCCCCATTCTAGGTAGTACGGAGCTTTCTTGAGCCCACTACATTAATTTCTCTTGGATGCCCATGCCTTGTTGTGTCCATTTCCCAAGCTGCCTTTGTCCTTTATGGTCGCTCAATCCGAACAGTGGTATACCGGTCCAGCTCAGCCCAACACGTATCTCTCACTCAATGGAATGAATCTCAGTCAATTCCCAATTCTTTGCCTGCGACATGAAAGCTATTAGTTGACGATTAGACCAGAAATCTCAGCCAAGAGTTGTCATGACCTACCTGTCAACCACGTTGGACCGTCGAATCATGGTACGATAGTACCTGTAGGCTCGTCCTCGCGTTCCGGTGAACGCAATCAGAACACCCTGCCTCTTTGGTGAAAGCCTGACGAGTACTTGTCAATTCGGAACTTCATCACATTAGAGGAGAGAGACACTTACCACTGGGGAAACTTGAACGAGCTGCGTGTATGTAATCGCCGCACACGTCTCGTGACAGCGCCACCGTCGGGCTACCCATTCATTAAGCGCGGCCATCTCGCTGTCTTTCGGCTGGTCTGTCGTCTCGTCTGTCGGCAGCTGCCTGGTTCTCAGCGTGCTGTGCAGCTTGGCCTCTCAATTGCACCAAAATGCCTTCTTCGGTAGGTTCAACTTCTAACACGACGAACCGACGTTGGCCGGGGCCAACTAGCGCGCGTTGCCCGCCACGTTGCATCTGACGGCGTCGGCCCCTTGGCTGGCGTCTGCGACCGGGACCGTGGGTTTGCTGTTCGCCGGGCTGATGGGGTTGGTTGTTGTCGAGCTGGTTTGGCGCTTGAACCCCGACTTGGTTCCCGTAGAGGGCTTGAGGTGGGAGGGCTGGACCCCAGGCCTGGATTCCGTGCGGGATGGCTTGAGGCGGTCCCCAGAGCTGATTCCCATAGGGGTTGCCCGCAACTGGGAATGCCCAACCTTGGTTCCAGGGATGAGCTGCGGCCGGGTGAGGTGCTCCCCAGACTTGAACCCCGTATGGGTTGGGCTGGACTAGGCCATAGCCGCCAGCGTGGCCTCCATAAGCTTGATTGGGAGGAGGTTGAACAAAGAAACCGGGCGCAGCGGGAATCTGGGCAGCATCACCACCCGGGCCACGACGATGGGCATCATGGTGTCCACCTCGCCGGTTGCCACGGCCAGGTCGACGGGGGCCTCGGCGTCCCCCACGTCGGCCAGGTTCGTTGCGGTTCATGGTGGCTGGTGGTGATGGTGTATGTTAGTCGCAGCGATTCGAGGTGGGATGAAGGCAGGAAAAAGTGAACAAGTTCAAATGGGGATGAGGAAAACAACAAAAGTGAGGCGCGTTTGCGCGTCAGGGCATTGTCGGGCGTTGGCACTGGTGACTGTTGGCAACCATCGCACGGATCAACCACCAACATCAAACGTAGTCTGGCTGACTCATTTGAAGTGGGAAACAGCATCTTTTGATTCAACCTGTTTTTTGTATTGTTTGCCCGGTGGCCGCCTCTGAGTCCCAGATGAGTGGGCAGTCAAATCGATCACAGAGACGTCAGTGAAGCTATTCGTAACCCATCACTCGATGTACTTTCCTTTACAACTGGTCCATAGGGCCCAAATGTTCATTAACCTTGGCACCTTAGGCGCTCTGATCATGCATAGTTATCCTCTTTTGGCCCGTGTTTCTCATGATGAGTTGCTCGCTGCGAGCTGTCAGGGTCGTTGATGACCCCTCCCATGGAGGTGTTCAGGCAATCGATGATACTATGGGAGGACCGGATTTATGGCGTTAAGCTTCTTGTTCATGCTGTCTAGTTGCTTCGCTATTTGGGACACGGTGTTATGAAGCTCCTGGATGGAGGGCTCTGTCTTGCCAACATTCTTGCTAGGAGAATTAGGTGTGCTAGCTGGTGGCGTAGAAGATATAGCCGTATTTCTCGATAAGTCTAGACGTCTAGGAGTAGTAGTGATTATGGACGTGGAGGTGAAGCGCCCCAAATGCGTACAGGTGGGAACCTGCGTGAGCTGTCGCGCTGATATCTTGGCAATGGGTAACTTTCATCGCTAATCTCTGGTTTCGGAGGTGAAGGGCCAGAAGCACCACTGGACTATTCTTACCCACCAAACCCGTCGCTGCATACGTGCACCTTCCCACTCCTCCACTTCAGAGCTGTCGGGGCTATTAAACAACCGACATGTCATCCAGGAGCGTAGTCGTTGTTACACCGGTAGGAGTCGGTTCTTGCGACGTGACGCATTGCTCAAACGTCTTGCCCCGAAAATAGAAATGTCCTTGCGTCGACACTCAATACAACTTAACAACAGCCAGGTGCCGAAGGTTAAATCCAACGAATGAGGCATAGTCCTGACGTCCAAAGAATTGGGCAGATAGGATAAGAGGAAGATTGTTGCGGGCGCTGTGGGGAGGACTCCAAGGGTGTCATTGTTGATGCGACACACTTGAGGCTTACGTGGGTCTGGGCGTCTTTTTAAAGTTATTTTGCCTCATCCTTCCCTGACGCTTGGCTGCGACTAGCCTATCCAATCCGCTATAAAGCTATCAAGGGGTTAAGTTGTTAAATGTGACGGCCTGCTATATGCCTTGAAGGGTGTCACGTGATGACACTAGGCTTAATTAGGAAGTTACAGAAATTG
>JAADYS010002137.1:0-17164 GCA_012931995.1 Fusarium albosuccineum | reverse complement strand
CAAGCAAGGTAATTCGAACATGCCAAGCAGGAACACCACAGCAATGTATATCGAAGAAGAAACAGGAGAAACGAAATGCTGGCTGGTATAAGCAAGCGCAAAAGCTCGGTCCCAAAATGTTCATCTATCAATCTCCCGCCACCCTCTAGTTGAAACCCCCGCAACCACGACAAAGAAAGGATCCCTCCCCGTCTATAAAGCGCCGTGTCGTTCTAGACAATGTAGCCACCGCCTGTCAGGCAGCGCCAGTCTCGCACGCCTGTCCCTTCTTCAAGCTCAACACACCACCAGAGCACCTCCTTAGCCTTGTCCGGCTGACCGCTCTCCTCGTGGGCGCGGGCGAGCGTAAACCAGGCCTCAGACGAGTTCCAGCTGGAGCCGAGCTTGGTAAGGGTCGATAGTAGGGCGTACGCGCGATCGCGGGCGGCGATGCGGTCCACGAGGGGGAGGCAGGTGGCCTTGTAGGCGGCGGGCAACTCGTCGTCATCAAGAGAGATGTGTCGATGTCTTGAGATTTCGGGATTTGAGGGGCCAAGACCCAGGGGCGTTGAAGGGAGAGGCGTGACGCCGTTGGGATTTGAACTCGTGTGGGAGTGTCTGATACCGAGGTGGAGGAAAGAGTCCTCCAGAGGCGGGATTGGGGGAGGGGGAAGCAGGTTCTCGCTGTAGATGTCGAGCAGAATGTTGGAGAGGCCAACGATGGCGCCAGGATGGTTGGGAGCATGTGTCAAGGCGGTTTCAAAGTCATTGCGAGCCGCGTAGGGTGCTCCTTTGGAGAGAGACAGTTGTCCTTGCTATGTCGTGTGTTAGTTGACTGTATCAAAACAGAACTGTAAGGGAAACGTCTTACCTCGGCCCATAGGTCACTCCACATGTCCTCAATGCCCTTCTTCTCGGCCCAGCCTGGACTCTTCAAGCTACCCGAGCCTGAGGGATCTCTGGTCGCATCGGCCTCAAGGCTCTGGATAAGTCGCTGTGCCTCTGTGACAGCCCCCCTGCAGTCCTCCTTCATGCCAGCTCGGCGATAAAAGCCCGCAATCATGAGCCAGACTCTCACCAGGATCGTAACTCTGTGAGACCTCTCCTTATCCTTGGGGAACTGGATAAGGGGTAGGATGCAAGTAGACGCGTAGGCATTGTCAACTGAGAGCTCAGAATAGTCAGTTGACTTGGACTGAGTCGAGAGATACGAGTTCAAGTGTCCTAAAGGACGTGCCCGGGCGAATGATGAGCCCCTCGATGCAGGTTGTCGCTTGCTTGAGAAGGTGAAGAAATCTGACTGCTCGCTGTCGTCGGCACCACCAGGGGTAAAGAAGACATCGCCGTCAACGACAGTCGCCCCGTGAGAAACCGCACCGATGCTCGATGATCTCGGTCGGCTCATGCTGCGATCTCTCTTCTTAAGACTGTTGCTCCGGCCGGTGGCGCTCCGATTGCGGCGGACGGAAGATGCAGAGGTGCGTGGGCGTGAATCGGCCAGAGACCCGTTCTCGCCAGTTATCTGGATCGTTGGTGCGCTGCTGCGCATCGTCTGGGCAGTTTGTGGCCTTGAACGCTCGCTGGACATCGATGTGTAGACTTGCCTAGTGGGCGGCCTAGATCGGTCGTTGCCACCAAATATGGTTCCCCTGATACTTCTGAGCGTGCCCGAGGTCTTGGGTGGCTCTACTGCCTTGGGAGGGTTTAGGGCTGGCTGCGCCGCGACGTTGCCAAACAGTCTCGAGAATAAAGTCAGCAGCTCAAAACTAGCGTTGACAGCCACATCAGGGCCTTCAAGCAGCTCGACCAGGGCAAGCTGCGTCATTTTGACCTCGAGGATGCTCTCCTTCTCCGAGTCATCCATCTCATCAACCAAGCCCTGTCGGCCCTCTGTTGCGGCACCCTTTTCGGCATCGTTGAGATGTTCGCTCCGGAAAGTATGGTCTGCCTTTCCAAAGAGAATAGACGGGTCCTTGAACTGTTCCAAGGCACCTTCACAAGCTCTCGCTGCCATGGCGTATTCTTGTCTCGCACTCAGGAGGAGAGCCAATAGGTGCCACACCGGGATGAGGGAACGCTCTTGCCAGTACGGGCCATAGACCAAGTCATAATTCTCTTCCTGATCTTTGCTCGTAGTCAAGGCAGTTCTGGTGGTCTCAATCGCTGCTGTCAGTTCTCTTCGTTCAGCTAAGAGCAGAGCAAGAGCAAAGAAGCTCCGGATATCTTTCGACCGCCCAAGCTCTGCGGCGAGAGACTTTCGCAGACATCGGATAGCTTTCTGTTGGATCTCGGTTCTCGACGCGGCTTCGTAGGTGACTCTCGACCAGTGCGCTTGGGACAGGCCAATAGCCTGCCATGCCAAGGCCACAGTGTGAGGTGGCACGGGAGGATGCGGAGAGTTGAGTTCGTCATGCTCTGAAATCATTGGCGTCGAGCTTTCCTGAGAGTGCACTTGCGGCAACTTGGCTAGCCAGTCTTCCAACTCGGATCCAAGTTGACGTGCCTTCTCCGCGGCAGGTCGTTGGCCATACCGGCAGAGAGCAATGATGCACTGCGCAATCGTTTCAAGCACCGTTGCATCATCGTCCAAGCTAGGCTCGAGGTGGCCGGTCTTGTCAACACGGGCCTTGCCCTTCTTGACGATCTCGAGATAAGAATCGAAAGCCTTGAATGCAAGGTCGAACTCGGCAAGTGAGAGATGAACAAGAAAGAGTGAGCGCAAGATAGCTGTCGAGTGGTAGGTCTTCATGGCGGCGCTGTAGAGGGTGTCGAGCACTCCACGGCTTAAGCTGCTTCGCCCACCGGGACCGAGATCTTCCTCCTTCCATCCTCGCCCACATAGGACGGACCAGTTCCGAATTACCTGACCAACAAAGGCCTCAACTTCTTCTCGCTCTTCGTCGGCTCTAGGGAAGGATGTTTCTCCAAGCAAGAGGGCCTGGTAAGTCGTTTCGACATGCTTGAGTTCCACGCGGAGCTGATTTCGTGGTGAAAGATCGCCTGCCGTATTGCTCACAAACCCAGTTGGGAAATGCAGATCGAATTCGACGATCTGGGAAAGTGCGAGGTAGTATTCGTTCCACACCCTCCGTCGAGGCACCGAGCCCTTGAATCCATATCCTCCAGTAACCGGAGTGGCCATGGTATCCCAGAATCTTGCCCACGAACGGTAGCAAGCCAGCGAGTCGGATTCGCTCAGTGAGGTCTCGTTATCTTGGAAGGCCTGGCTGGACAGCATGCAGTACTCTGTAAGGAATAGTTCCGACCAATAACGCAACTGTCTTCCCATGCCCTGGTCTGCCCAGACTCGTGCGAGAGACGGCAGACCAGATCGGAACGCGGCTAAAGCATGCTTGATCTCGCCGCCGCGCGCAAGGCAATTAGCCTTGAGATACGCGGCTTTGAGAGCGCAGACGCTCGTCCACTCCGCGCCCCTGTCTGCAGGGTTGATCTCGCCATCTTCCACCTTGAGATTCTCGGGTAGTCGACCAGTGCAAAGGTCATACTCGCCCATAACCCAATGAAGCCAGCCAGCGCACACCTGGGCTTGGAATACGTCAGTTTCGTAAGAAGCCTCCTCCTCGATCGCCGATAGAAGTTTCGGCAGCTGATCCGTGACATCGACGTCGCCAATATTCGTAGCGGTGGCGGGTCGACTACCAGCTGCCGCCGCCGCCGCGGCAGCAGTCGTCGTCTTGGCAATGGCGCATTCCGTTTCGGCGGTCAGAGTAAGGCCTGGTCAAGTGTTATTAAACCGTCGACTCGGGGGTCCAGCGCAGCAGGCAATGGGAGGGGGCGTCGTACAGGCCCTTTCAGGAGCATGCTTGCGGACCTTGCGAACAAGTTCGGGGACGATATCCCAGTTGCCATCGCAGCGGGCATGGTCCAACTGGTTGATGTACTGCACGGCCTTGGGCTACAGCAGCAGCAGCAAGAGAGGGTCAGCTTGGTGGCAATCGATGACGACGTCGTGCTCTTCGTCTTACACCCATGGTTCGGCCTGTTCAGGGCTCACGAGGTTGTCGAACTAGCAACCGGATAGCGCCAAGCGCATGGCGAGGAGAGGTTCGGACGAGGAAGGGCGTGCAAGGCCTCGCGTCTGAGGCTATCGAGAGAAGGAACGGAGGCTCTAGGTGGTGAGTAGCTAGTGTGGAGGGCTGGTTCGTGTCAGGGCCAAAGGGGCCGCTCGCGTCCTTTGTATGCGCCGTGCTAATGATGATGGGATGGATCGTATTCACAAGGAGGGCCGTGTACCGACCGTCTTTGCTTCCACTGGAAGCGGAAGCTGCCCGTGGAGATGAGAGCTACGTAACTAAGGCGCCAGGCCAATCAGCGCCTTGTACCACGCCACGACAGGGCCCCGCCGCCAGGGGTCTTCCCGTCAGCCAAGCTAAGCTTGTTGCTGTACGGATACATAGAGGACGAAAAAAAAAAGTTTCAGTGGAAGAGTCTCCAATTGAAACCACAGCTTCATTGCTACACGAGGTTGCGAAGGTGCCAACAATTCCATCTCACGCGACAATTCCCGGCGTCGCATTTATTCTGCGGTGACAGATAAGAACGGGTTGGAATTGCTGTTTTTGGACCGTTGCACGTGACGGCGCAGCGTCCCGATATCAGCTTTTGATCTATCTCGAGTCTGCCTGCATCCTCGTCTAAGCAGCTTGACCAACCAGTCTTCTCTCTCGGCGCAAAGCATTCCAAGGCGGTACAAACATCCAAACAGCCTTGGCTTTGGTCATATCCTCATGGCGGCTTCATTACCTCCCGACCTGCGGGTTCTTTGCCGCAAACTCACCTCAATACCGCCAACTCAACTCCCTCATGCGCTGCCGTCTCTCATCAACCACGTCCTGCACTGCAGAGAACCTCTTTCAGCACCTCAAGAACGAAAAGTCAAGGACAGCTCGTCTGAGGGCACTCAACTCGTTCACAAGCTCAAGGCTAGCATCACCACCCACTTGAAGGGACGGAGCCGCGAGGCCAGGTTCGCAGCCATTGGTCTTGTCAAGGCTGTGGTGGACGTTGGTGGATGGGAGGTTTTGCAAGGATGTGGACCATGGGTTAACAGCATATTGTCTGTTGTCGAAGTCGGTTTGAACTCTTCTTCTGGTGAAGACTGCACTAACAATGTATAGAAAAGCGACCCAATTGCTTCCAAGGAACTGGCCGTGGTGACTCTGACACGGATCTACATGCTCGTCCACCCATATCAGACCTTGGTCAGGGAGATTGCTACTCCCACTATCCCAACGTTTATCGCAGCTTGCATCAAGCTCATTAAACAGCCGAAGGCTGGCGAGAAACTCCAAACCCCTCTGTCCGTGGTTGAGACCATTTGCGACGCCCTGGCTACCTTGATACCGCTCTATCCGACCACCTTCCGTCCCTCTAACGCTCAACTCAGGACTGCTGCCCGACCATTCCTAGTTCCCACGCAATCAGACGACCTCATCGTCCCTAGAAGCTTGCAGCGAGCTTCTCGAAGACTCGTCATCTCCCTTCATCACGTTGCCGCCAAATCAGGGGGCAGCGATGAGTGGGCAAAACTGGTCGATACTCTTCTCAAGGACCTGCACTCCACGGCTGATCAGGTATTGAGGGCCGTCGAGGAATCTTGGGAAGGTTCCAACGGCTACAGCCGATCACGGGTCGAGCTTGATGGGGAACCTCATGGTGGCGGCTCGTCCACAGATGAGCTGCCCGCGTGGACAGGTATCAACGCCGGCGCTGATCGCTTGATTGGTCTGTACCACTATCTCTCCGACTGCTTGCGATATCCTACCAAGGCGCCTGTCACTATACCCACCAGTACCTTGGTTGACACTGCGTCTCGAGTACTACTAATCGCCAGACTCTCCCCCAAAACCCAATCATGGGACCAGGCCCTCCCAACAGCTGCTGCCATCAGCCGAGAAGAGCGAGAGGATCTTTGGGCTGTCATGCCCGATATTCATATCGCTGCCCTCCACCTTTTGCAGACTCTGTTCCAACGTCTTGGTCAAAATGCAGTAGCTCTTGGCCCCGAGGTTCTCGATCACCTCGCCCGAGTGTTTAAGTCGGGCATCAACCTCCCTGCAGTCCGAACCACGGGATACACTCTTCTGAAGGAGATCCTCGTTCTATCAGGGCCGACCCTATCAAAGTCATCCGTCGACAGCTTGGATCCTCTGCTTGGCGCATGCTGTCGTGATCTACAGCAAGACGCCGGATATCTTAAGGAAGCCGACAAGCCAACAAGCTCTGCTGCGGACACCAAGAAGAATAGTATCGCCGCAAATGCCGACCTCTTCCTTCAGCCCCAAGCCACCACTGTCGTTGCAACATCCCCTCTCGAGCCGGACCACAAGGCCGCCGCTTCAGCTCTCCTGTCCATCATCCCATCATGCTTACCACAGAGGCACCTCAAGCCCTCTCTGCGCGGTCTCGTGGATCAAACAGCCATCGTAACGAGTAACCGTGATGCTATGCTGGCGAGCGTTCTGAACCCGTACAAGGACCAACGTGGCCGAGTGTATCCCAGCATTCTACCACATCTTACTCAGCAGTTCCCCAACGACCAAGGATTGGAGATTCTACGCACTAACCTCCGTGCTGGTGCTCAGAGCTTAGCTGAGGGTGAGCCGCCGCTGGAAGAGCTTCCAGTGGAAGAGGAAGAGGAAGAGGAAGACCAGGATGAGGAGATGGCAGATGGCGGCGTGAACGATCAAGAGCCAGCTGCGGAAAAGACGGGCGAGCTTTTTAAGCCAGGGATGCTTCCTACATCCCAAAACGGGAAGAGTCTTCCCATTCAGAGCAACCCCTTTGCGCCCAGTGAGGCCATCAAATCCACCTCGACAGAGCCAGCCAGAGACACCCGGGCTAGCTCTCCACCCAAACGAAAGCACGAAGGCTCCGATCCCACACCTCCAAAGAGACAAATCTTAGAAAAGTCCTCGTCTCCTGATAGGGTACTGCCAGCACCTATCCCCAGTGTCCCAGCTCCGACCGCTGGGGTAGAGGAGGACGATGACGACGACGATGATGACGAGAGTGTGCACTTGAACATGGAGCTGGAAGAAGACGACGAAGATGAAGAGGACGAATAGATGCCCCAAAGATAGAAAACTGATTGATAAGGATAAAAATGATTTGATTGGGGGTATATGTAGTTGTATAGGATCTGGTTCCTGGATCTCTAATCTGATTCGTATTCAATGCGAGACGGCGAGTCCGCATCCAAGCCGCCGTTACGACGTTATATATCGAAACCGCAAGGCTGGAAACACATTTCCCAACTCGATCCACAGCCAACTTCCCCTACGAAACATACGGATATCGGCCACCAACTCCCTCCAAAAACGCCTTCCAGTGATGATGTTGCCCCCTTGTATCGAGTAATAAGATTCTTAGTCGTAGGGACGCATGTATGCCCCATATATGGGTATTATGCTCAATCCCTCAACCACGCGCGCCGCTTCTCCTCCTTCCGCGCCCGTCTCTTCTCCTTGAACTGTTTGAGCTCCGCCTTGGAGGGCTTCTTCCCTGAGCGCTCAGCCTTCAAGCTACGTCCGTCATGGGCATTAGCAGCAGCTTCGACATCAAAGAAGGCGTTCATCTGGCGCCGTGACTTGGCCTCGTCGCTGTGGCGCTCAGGACCTGCTCCAGCTGTTTGGAACTGCCCAGTGAAGCGGTTAAAGGAGGCCGTCGCAGCGTATATATCCGACGGATCACTAAGAGCCGCGCTAGTAGATGGCCCCTCGTCCTCTTCGTTTCCTTTCGCATACCACGCATTGGGGTCGTAGTCGCCGTGGATGGCGGGGTTGTAGCCGCCCGCCGCAGGTTTCTCAGACGCGGGAGGTTGAGGGAGGCTTGGGTGTGTGCCGGGGGCTGGTGGCACGGCGGGAGCAGTGACGACGCGCGGGTTCTCCCATTGCGATTTTCCAGTGAAGCGATTTATAAAGAACCACGCATGTGTGTTCGGGTCCCATTGACAGTCCCAGCCATCATCCCCGGATTGGGGTGTAGGCTCGTTTGGCAGCGGAGGGCCAGAAGGTGCAGGTTCCTTTGGCAATGGCGGTCCATCCGGAGTCGGCTCGTTTGGTAGAGGTGGCGCATCTTCATCCTCGGCGGGTTTGTTACGAGCAGCCGGAGATTCGGGTTCCTCAGAAGCCTCCCCGGGTTCGCGATCGGGGCTGGGGTTTTGCTGCTCCGCCGGTTCGGGCGCGCTGTCCTGGCCGGGCGTGTCTGGCTTCTGCGCAGTTGGCGACTGGGAAACAGGTTCCTCTAGGGCAGCCTCGGGCTTGGGCGACGACATGGTGGCAAAGTTGCAGGCGATGCGATTGTTGGAGCGTCTATCATCCCAAAGGTGAGTTTGCGGAAATCTCGAGTGTCATCGTGATACTTATGCACCTGTGGTTTAGCAGAGCGAGGGGCTTGTGAGCATGGAGAGTCGCCGGCTTGCGCTTCACATATCAGAAGTGCGCTGCGTGATTTGCAGAAGATGAGCAGAGGCGACGATGTTCTGTTGCAAGAATGGGAAACCTGAATTCATGCGCCTCTGACGCCACGGGCGACTGTGGACCAGGGCTGGCAAGTTCCGAGGCCAAGCCATGTCACGTGATTATGTCAGTGATTCACCTCAGGTATCTCCGACCTGTGGGATGTTGAATAACAGAGACATCCCTCGCTAGACTTCTATTCAACTCGGTTTCAGCGTGGCTCATATCATGCATATGGTAGGCTTAACATCCATTCATGACAGCACGCGTGCCGAGTTTCCGTATCATGAGCTTCCCCAATGTACGACGTATGAGGCGAAGCACAGTCTAGACCGTCCGTGGTGGGCATGGACCGTTGTCAAGCCCCATAAGGCAATGGGTAGGTCGCTTGATACAAGCTATTTGATCAGTAGCAATGCTCATCTTTAGGCCTTCAGGTCTTTCTCGCCATGTCATTAACCAGCAGACATGTCTTCGTCGATCCGCTGGTTCTGCTTACCGCTTGTTTTGTTGGCTACCGTCAGCCGTGGAACCTCAGCAGGCAACGATGATGAGTGTGATTGCTTCCTCACAAACGGCACCAACTCCGCCTACTTCTCACAGCATATCTTCCTCGATTATCGGGACCTTGGGAAATATGCCGGAGTTCCAAACCCCATACGGAACGCCTCGCGGACAGCGGATGTGACCAGCGACTACTTTAAGAGCGAGGATTGGGACAGCACATGGGGCATCCAGGACTGGAGCAACCGCAAGAGCGGCGGAGTGAGCCTCTCGGGCGATGCTGCTGTGCTGATGGTAAACTCGCCCAACAATGTCTATATCGAGAAGAACGACGAGGACGACGCAGCCTCAGACACGTTTCTCACCATGCGCACGGTACGGCTCCCGGGCTTCCAAAGCGCGGCAGAGTTCGAGTCCGTATCCACGTATCACTACCTCTCCACCAGGATGCTTGCCCGTGTCACCGGTAGCCCGGGCGCCTGCATGGCCATGTTCACATACCTCGAAGGTGAGGAGCTCGCCGATGTGCAGGAGGCTGACATCGAGATCCTCACGCGCGACCCGAAGAGCCGGATCCAGTACACTAATCAGCCGTCCTTTACGGACGACGGCGACGAGGTGCCCAAGGCGACTCGTAACGGAACCCTACCTAATGGTGTTGGCTGGGATGATTGGGTTGTACATCGGCTTGACTGGACGCCTGAGCGATCTGTATGGTATGCGGCGGGTCAGGAGGTTGCCAGCATCGAGTTCCAAACGCCCAAGGATCCAGCACAAGTCGTCTTCAATGCTTGGAGTGACGGAGGCTCGTGGAGCGGCAATATGAGTGTCAATGGCGCTGCCTACATGCAAATACAGTGGATCGAAATGGTGTACAACGCCACCAAAGAGAGTAATGATTCTAACGAAGACAAGAGAAGCTCGGAGGGTCGCCCGCTCTCAGGAGACGCAATACGGAAGAGCACGCTGGCACGCCGTGAGGATGAGGATGGGTGCAAGGTCGTATGCAGTATCGACGAGGCGGATGAAGCCGGCGCGACCAAGGTCCTTTGGAAGAGCGCAGCGCCTTGTGCGACAGCAAGCTGCCTTGGAGGATGGACGACGGCGTTGGTCATGGGGATCATGATTATGACGAGTTTTGTGTAAGCCCTTGGATTGAAGAGATGGGTATTAGAGTTACACAGGACATGGAGCGCAGCATATGCCCTGGACGCAGCCATCATGAGAACGTAATAAGGATATGGACCCAGGACCTCGCAATCCTCTCTGCTTCTGCCCTTACCGCGCCGGCTCGCATAAACCCACATCAAGGACCATCAAGGAGAAGTCCCTCCCCACCGGTCTATCCAAATGTAGTATCCCGTCTCCGACCCGCTCAAGGAGCCGCCTCGACATCCACTCATAACTTCAACTCAACTCCAACATCATGGCACAATTCACCCCTCCAAGTGCGAATTGACCCTGAAGCTTCTTTCATACGCCTTGCAATGTGATCAAATACGTTTCTCAACACATGACTAAAGAAAAATATGGAATAAGATTAAATAACGCAAAAAAAGCCATATGGATATCCGGCATCACGCCAAGCATCGCCATTGACTCGCAACATCCTCGCGTCCCACATGGTCTGGCTAGCATCCATGATCCGCCGTCTTGCTCCACCAAGTCCTTGTTGCTCCAGTTTCTTTATATCAACTAAGCGCTATCCACCAAAGTACAGAAGCCCGCAAGAGCCCGTTTCTGGGGTAAGACTCCTGACTGGGTCAATTGTGTCCCACATCAGACAGCCTGGGGCAAAAACAAGGAAGCGCTCACTCACGGCTACTGGACGTTCTAGAAGATGTGATGCAAACCAGGTACATTCGCAGCGCGCTAGCCACTACCTATTGAATTGTAAACTCATCATAGCCCGGGGTGTCATGGTGATCAACCAACAGGTGGGCTGTAATCTTCTCATCCCTGCTAGGCATGAAAACCTGCCTCAGTGGCTGTTCACCTCCGACCTCCTAACGCCCCCAAGAAACCCGAGTCGTTTTAGATGTAACTCCCATTGTCTAACCATCCCAGTGATCTCCAATCCTCTTTTTTTTGCGTGTGAAGTCTTTTCATCATGTCGGGTATCTCTCCTCTTTTCCACATCATCGTATTCCCCACCAAATCCCCTCGATCGGTCAGAAAAGTCATCTCCAATAGGTCGAGAAGAATTTTTGCCGGGGTGTTCCAAAAAGAACCATCAAGAACTTTTATATAAAGATACTGCTAGAGCTGTTCAACCATAGACAACGTCCATGAACAATCAATCAAAGTCTTCCGTCCATGATTTGAGTCATGATGTGTCCGTCGACAAGACCTGCCGTCATAATAATAGACAGTCAGTGCCGGTCACGGCCAGAGCTGCGCTTCAATGCAAACTGCGTGCCAGGACCGAAGGTGGCCTGTTTGTCGAGATATGTTGCGGTGGGATATATCTATCGCACATCCCGCAGCATCAACTCCCTGGGCAAAGACGGCTGAGAAGCGCCATCAAGTCGATCGCGGCGAGATTGCCTTCCAATCAAGGGCCATCGTTAAATGCTTCGCGTCTTCTCGCATCATGCCAAGGCATGCTAGATTACCTGAGTTGGGCTTTTCGACCCCTCAGGAACCCCCATCAGCCGCGAGTCTCGATTTTGGGACAAACGAGAGCTGGTAGGAGGACCGTACCTCCTACGGCGTCAGCTCTACGGGCGCCTGTCGGTGAATGGAGCATTCGTCGGAATAAGTGCTGGGGCCCTGTTCGACGGTATGCACCTTCACCTCATATTCGCTTGATCAAATTGAAATTGCTGAGCAGGGAATGCCATGCTAGCACTCAATCCAAACGGGTCCCAATCAAGCCCATTCTGATCCAACAGCTGGGTCATCGAGGGATATTGAGAGTGTGTGGTCTGGGGCTGTTGGACGGGCTCGTGTGACGGCGTCATCTGGTGCCCAGGTCCATTCGATGCTGGCGACATCATCATCGGTTGCTGAGAGTCGCCATTGTATCCAGAGGGGTAACCTCCATGTCCAGCTGGTGTTTCAATTTCGGAATCATCGATCATGTCGGCCTGAGCATCGTATTCTTGCTCTGTATCCACTGTCAGCTTACGTTGCCTGGTCAAGTGCACAAGGCACATTCTGCTTACCTAGCTGCTCAATGTGATTCTGGAAGGCGGGGGTGGGGTAATACGACGCCCCCGATCCAGCCGGGCCTCCTCGCACACCTGACTGCATCATGGGCTGTCGGGGTGCCTGAGTGGTTTGAGGCATCTGCTGCTGGGGCTGCTGCGGTTGCTGAGGCATCTGCTGTCGAGACATGCTAGTCATAGAGCCTCGCATCGACATGTTGTCTGAGGCGGCAGGCGAGAACGCTGAACCCGTGTTGCTCGGTGAATTCGAATGCGACGAAGGAGTCGGTCGGTTCTTAGGTGAGGTAGCGGTCGAATGTGGCTGCAAAGGAGCGGGCAGCACAGGGCCGGGCTCGGCCTTCGGGGCAATGTTCGAATTCGATCGGCGAGACTGATGGTGCCGGTTCATGATGGCTCGCTGAATCGGCGGCGGTTGGACGAGGTTCTGGGGCATATGGGTTGGCCCAAGATTAGGGCTACCCGTCTTTGCACGAAGTTCAGCTTGAACATCGATTCCTAGTGGGCATGTTAGTAATGTGTCGGGAGTTCATGCGTGTGAGGTTGGACAAACCCTTCTCAAGGAGGATACGCTCAAGTAACGAGTTCTTGTAGCGAAGCATCAAACACTCGTCGGCAGCAGTGCGGTGCGCCGCCTGCAGGTTGTGAAGGTTGGACTCATGGACGCAGATAGTCTCTTCGAGCTGCTTAATGTATTCGGTACGACGTTCTCGGAAGGCAGCCTGGGCCTGTCGGTTGCGTTGCTTTCGCTCTTCAGACGTCGCATAGATCTTTGGTTTCGTCTGTCAGTATTGCTATTTGACAATGGTTGTACGTTGACATTGTGTTGAAGGGCGTCGATATTAAGCTCGATTATGGAGGAATGGAGAGCGGGGAAGATGATCATGAAGGGAGCCTCCCTGGTAAGGTCCAAGAGATGCACATCGTTATCATTGAGTCGTTTGGGAGTCGATCCCGTGGACACAAGACAAATGGCAGAGGGTAAAGAGTGATGTGAGATATGAAAGGTGCAATACTTACAGGCTTGCGCCCGCCCTTTCTCTTGGGCTGCTGGGCTTCTTGGGTGGCATTGGCTGAGGCTGTCGTCGGATTCTGGTCCCTGTCCGGGCTAGAGCCAAGGGGCGAGTCTGTTTCGTCTCGACGATGGCCGTTGAGGCCGTTCAGATGGTTGTTGTTGTTATGGTTATGCGGATCCGCCTTATCGATGGACATCTTGTCTGCCATACCCAGATCGGGCTACGAGACGATTTGCCGCACGGCGGCAAACGCCCCAGAGACGCAAAACGGAATTCTGTTACGTGACGAGGTGGAACGTCGAGACGACGACGGGCGCAAATTCGATTCTGGAGCAAGCGTGCGCCCGTTGGGTTTTTGCTTTGCGGTTGCGGGCGTCGTGGTAGCGGGCGCAAGATGATAAGTCGATGCGGTTAAGGTTGGGGGTTGTACGGGGGGGAAGTAAGATAACAGGAAGAGCGGGCGCAAGGGAGGCAGCGTCCCGTACTCTTTTATGTAATGGGAATTGCGAGAGGGGGCGGCCAAGGGCACTCCTTCTTCTCTTGTCGACTGCGAGGGCCTGAGCCCTTGAGCCAATGAGAGGCACATGGGAGTGGGCTGGAGCCCAGGCATAGCCAGGCATGACCCGGGTGGGAATTGGTGGTGGATCACGCACCAGCCAGCGGCACCACCACTAAAAAAACCAGTCCACCCAGCAGACACCACCAGCCGACTTTCACCTTTTCCACCATGAATTGCCTCGACTCGAGCTAGGACCGTCGTCGTCCACCAGGCGGAGCCCTCTCGCCCAGTTGACGAGAGATTTGGGGTCCAAGAGACACGGGAGAGAAACGCGCACAGGCCAATCGTGATCTCGGTCGACTCGGTGATCAACGATGAGCATGGGACCCGACCAAGCCTCCCGTCTCGCTCTGTACCGTCCTCCAACTCCCGGCTGCCATCCAAACCTAGGCTCCCTACCTAGCAGTAGCCCACCCGCCGACGCCGCAGCCATAAAGCCCACATCCCACTCAGCCTAACCACTCCTGGATAGCACCACTCTCCAAGCCAAAGTTGATGGCGCCTGGCAGACCAAGGCGAGGGATCTGTCATGGCCGAGATGGCGGCTGATAAGCGATTTGTTTGCGTGCCATCTCACGCCGATGCCCTGATGCAGCAATCATGAAGAATCGTTTCTTCAGCTGAAAGATATGTGAGCAGATACTCGACCGTATCTCCCTTCCCTCACGAGTACGTGTGACAGACAGTGCAACGGCTGGCTGCCCGGACTGGACTGGACTCGACTGGACAGGTCGGCTGCAACATCGGAGCCCCCGCTTTCTTTCTCACACCGGAGATGCTCCCGTTGCAAGGCTTGCCAGCTGCGAAGACGGACAGACAGAGAGGGAGAAGAAAGCAACCGCCAGTGGGAGTTGGTGGTGGTGGTCAGGTGCCAAAATGTGCCTCTTCACAACATCAAATCTCGCACCCCATTCTCCAATCGCCGCTCTGCCTGCCACACAAGCCCAGAACATGGCTGTCAAAATTTTCAGCGCTTGCGTCTTCCGGGCAGAAATTCCCTTGTCGGGCCTCTCTGGGAATTGGAATGACCGCATCGTCCCATCGTGCCAACGTTAGCTCGTCATTTCGCTCGATCCAGTTGATCGTCCTTTCATGCTTATTTACACCGTTTCTTTTGTTTCCCAACCTTGCACTTCTAGAAAACTCAGCGAACGATCCATCGTTTGAGCGCTATCCACTCGCAGGGATTCCCTGCTGCCCCCGCTGTTCTGCACCTTGAGGTCTCGTCACGCTGCTCGATACGTACCTCTTCCCAGGCTCGTTTCCTTGGTGCCGAAAGATTTGCGTTCTGCGGCCCTGATGAGCCTCGATCCAAATGCCGCGGTACGTCATGGTCTATCACGGCAAGGAACTTGTCGCTGGCTACGCTCCCCTTGGCTTGTTTTCAGCTCTTCGCTCAGCTACAATGCCGCCTCGCACGCCACTGGCCTACCTCTATCATTTCTCTCCCGCAAAGGCCAACTCGAAGATCCTTGAAGAGGCAGCACCGCAATGTCCAAGTATGGCTTACGACAACAAGCACAGGGTGGAGCAGCCAGCACCACACCTGGCCCGTATTTCGATTAGCGCTTCATCCGTGCTTGAGGTACTTTGATCCTTGACCTGAAGAACTCTACCAGGATTGGAGCTTTGTTGTCTCCGAAACCTCCGCACCGAGGGCAATGTTTCATCAGCAGAAGGTGTCAAGCCGTTCGAACGTCGGGTCAATTATGCGAGCACTCATCTCGAAACTGCCTCCTCTACCCTGTGCTTCTCTAGAGCTGTAATATTCTGGACCCAGCGATGGAGCATGTCTCTCTGCCAACATGCATCTACAGCAGAGGCCAGTCTGCCAAAAGCCTTGTGCTACTGTGGCTGGCCATCATAGCCATCCGCCTGGCTGGGCCGTCCCGTCATGATCCCCGATGTTCCGAAAGATGCTACGAGTCGACATTTACACACAGCAGTTCCCCTTGTGACAAATACTATTCATACGCAAATTCCTCCTTGGGTGACGCTCTCAAAAGAAAAGATCATTAAAAAGCGAACTCGCAGGGCCGAATGCTCTTACACTCGACGACACACCTTACGTCGACCCTGGTCCCATGATCGTGATCCACATTGCCGCCGCATGTCTCGCAGGTCTCAGTTCGGCTTCGGAACTTTCAACATCGTTAACGGACATCCAATAGATCTCGAGTTCCCTTTGGCGCCTTCAAATTCAAATGTATTGTTTAACGTTTCATTTCCATGCAGGGTGTCCCTTTGAGAAATTCACAGACCAGGCTCCAATTTCACGAGCTTCTCATGGAAGTCAAGTGCCTGAAACTAACATGACGCTCGGGCACGTTCGTACCGTACAACCCCGTCAGACCAACAATCCGTTACTTTCTGAGGCTGAGCATGCCACAAGCTGAGGCTTTCCAGATAAGCCTGTACACGCGGCTCGCTCTGTCAGATAAGCGAAACAGCTTCCTTTTTGCCGTCTTCGTTTGCTGGCCTGTCTTGCCCAACAGACCGCTCATCACCTCCCTTTCACTCAGGCATTGCACGCAGGCGCGTGGCCATGACGGCATTTCCTCCATGACCTGACCTGACAAGCCAACATCCTTGACACACGATCCTAGCATACCTCCTACCAACCGGACGTTGCGCCGACTCAGCACTTGAAAGCTGGAAGCTTTGACCTGCGCATTGGACCTGATCTTGAGCAGGTTCTTTATCGATCCTTGGATAAAACGTGCACAATAACTATTGGCGAGACGGGTTCGCATCAAAGCCATGCGTACGGTGGAAACCTTCATCAACTATGGAGCACGACTGGACAGGAACCATTGGCAGCATGAACGCTGAGCCAACAGAGCATTCGGTGCCCGGCCATGCCGACGGCTGTGCCTCTCTTCCGGGACAGACGGTGCCCTGAGCAAGGCTTGTTCAGTGGCCGAAGCAACTGAGACAACCCCAATCAATAGTTCCTGTTTGAGATGCCACGATGCATCACATCGCCATTGTTCTGGTCATCACGAATCACTGCCATGCAAGGTGCCCAAGCTCAACTTCCTTTCAAAGACCTAGGCCTGGTCCTGTGGGGCCTTATGCTGACAGCGTTGGATTCCACACGTTGTTCCAGAAGCCATGTTGAAAATTCTGCTTGTTCATTTCCCGCCAATGGTCTACGGCTAGCCGATCACTGCCACAGATCAAGGGACCGAACCCGTCGTCGATCGCCTCATAAGGTAGGTGTTAATGCTAGCTCTGACAGTGGATTCAACTTCGGAATGACGGTTACTACCCCAGATCACCCGCCTTCGGAATTAATGAGGATATCCTCACATCGCTCCTCTTTTAGCTTTGGGGAACCCACATGGTTCGGGAGCGAAGCGTTGTTGAAGCCACCCACCCTGCATTTCCGAACAGCCTTGTCTTTGCATCTACCCGTTGGCTCATGTGTGACTAAGGTCACAGGCGATCCAACTTAGC
>JAADYS010002134.1:0-34416 GCA_012931995.1 Fusarium albosuccineum | reverse complement strand
TTTAACTTTAAATATAATAACCTGTAGATATAACTATTGTATTGTCCTTAATAAAAACCTTTATGCGGCCTTTAAGTATAGTTATATACTCGTCGTGGTTCTTAAGTTTCTAGATCAGCTAAATCCTAAACGATTAATAAATGCCGAGCAAAGTAACCTTGTGCCAATGGGGTGGAATGTGGAATGGTTTAGAACCTTCTTCCCCGTCAAAAGTTAAAATCGCTGCATATTCCCAAGGCCTGCAATAAGTCAACTCAAGCCCAATTTTTAGGGGGGTTAAATTAATTAGCTAAAAGCCTGGCTTAGCTTAAAAAAATAGGGTATTAGCTTAACTTAGACTTAAAGGCTTAAGTTATAAAGCTAAGCCTAAAAAAGAAAAGCCCTATAGGGCCGCTACTTTTTCCTTACTAAGTAATCAAGGAGAGAGATAGCTACCCTAGACCTCTATTATTATAACTAATTAGGCTACTAATTAACTTAAATAAATTAAGTCAGAGCCTTAGGTGGCTTGACTTCTGACCCCTTTGGCTTGCCTTAGAAGTCAGGGGGGTCAGCTTGACTTAAACTTAAAGGCTTGACTTGTTGCGGGCCTTGCATATTCCTCTCTGGCGTCTTCTAATTAGACAAGGTCTAACAGAGTACCCTTACAGAAGTCAGTTTATAGTGATTTCTAGAATGCTACCAACTAAGGTTGTTAATGAAACTTACCTTGCCCATATTGAGAGTTTTGAGGCTTTTAGTCTGTCGCATTGTGGTAAGATCCTAAGACAGTTACTACTAAGATATTATCGCGTTACTCAATGCTGCAAATAATAAAACCATGGGTAGTTTTAGCTTTGGTATATATGTGGTTAGTAAGTAACGTCCTTGTTTATTATGATCTAGATAAATCGGTGCTCGGTTGCCAAACCTCCGCTGATTGCTGTTCGGCCTCGTCGGTTGGCCGAAGTCCGAGGCCAGATGATCTAGGGACATGGATCGGGATGCAATCCGAGCGTTAGAGCTGAAGTACTTAACAGCCGAAACAACTGCAAAAGAATACTTAGTCATTAACAGCAACTCGGCTAATGGTGGACCCCGGCATGGCAAATTATTTGGACTATGAGTCTGGACTCGATAGGACTTAAGGTAGGTCGCACTTATCCGAGTTATATGGTTTTCCAATTGATAGACTTAGTAAACCTTGAAATATTCCCGTGGTATATAGAGGAGACGTAAGTCAGAAGTAATGAAAACTTAGAAGTACCTACTAGATAGGTAACTCCAGCGATATCGCCTGATCTTTGAACGGGTGAATTTAAGCAGCGCACATGAATGTTGTATAGAGCTTATCTATGTCTGAAGACTAGGCTCTAGATGGTCGAACTATTTGTTACTCTTAAAAGCCGATACGTATGCCTATCCTTCGACTATTTTCGGCATACAAGCACGTATGCTCGCATGGGAAAGCCGACAACACAAGTTCCGTCAGACCTCGTAAATTCCTCCGTAAATCTACCTAGAATGGCTGGCAAAAGTTTCCGGGCCTCATTCTTCTCGTCTTCCGTCCACTTGGCAGATATGCCAGCCACAAACCACTTCATGAATGCCGCTGCCAGACTCTCCATGTTGTCGGCGGACCAGTGGCAAGTCTTCGTCAGCTTTTCGATCCTAGAGAAGCCTTCCTGCACCAGAATGCTACTGGCGTGATCTGGGTCAAACCACTCCTTTGGCAAGGGTATGTCGAAAGGCTTGTCCTCCGGTCGGATCGCACGCTGGATTGACCGGGCGATTTCGATGTAGCCCACGTCCTCCCAACCTGTGACAATGGCCAGCCCACTATCTGCAAGCGTGCGGAAAAGTTCCTGGGCGCCTTTATGGGGGTCCTGGAAGAAGAAGAATCCCGCGATAGTGATGGAATGAGTGAACATGCCGTCTTGGAAGACCGACAAATCTTCACCTTTGGCGACTTGCGTGGAGACATTGTCGTGCGACAAGAAGCGCTCTCGGGCAATATCTACCATCTTTGGGGCGGCATCGACAGCATGAATGGCTGGTTTGATATGACCGTGATCTGGTAGCCTGTTCAATAATGCTTGAGTAGCTACGCCTGTGCCGCAAGCATTGTCAAGAATGACAGACTTGGAGTCGATTGGTAACAGCAGCGGGACAAGTCCCTCGGTCAATTCGAGACTACAACCGCCGCTGCTTTCGTCATAGCTAGAGGCTCTAGCGTTGAAATGCTCGAGCGCAGTCGAGAGAACTGACGGCGCGCCATTTGGTGAGGATGATTTGGTAGACATTGTTGGGTGACGCTGTAGCTGGTGGGGCAGGGGAGCGGAAAATTGGAAAAGGGTCTGTTGATATGCCGCAGCACGCAAGAGTTGAAGACGCAAACGATGAATAATAGCTCGTTTCAACATGTTTACGACTTAGTTGTCAAAGCTGCTGTATTTATGCACAACGACGACGTACGATAGCCTCCGGTCGGAGACTTCTCCAGTTGACTCCCGGAGTCATTTCAAGTATCCGGACACAGGCTTCCGGTAAATTTTGGGAGTTTCGACTTGGTGGGCGAAGCACAGTGGAACCTGCTTAGATTTTAAAGGGTAAAATAGTCGCCGAGAAACACGGGGACTTTATGAGAAAGCTATACTCCGTAGGACCTACAGATATATCTCCGGGAAGTGTTCAATATCGACATCGCAGCCGTGCAAAGCCTTCTTACTAATATCTAACGCTTGAATTCACTCAAATTTCTAGCCCTTTTTGTGCAGCCTCCCTAGGTTTGTTACCGGTCGATTATTAGGTTGACGTTGCGAAATTGACGCAGAAGGACTAGTTTATCAATCTGGATATAGGACCACATTCGAATCGCCGTGATTGAATCGACATGTTGTATTACACACGCTCAATAAACCCAACCATTGCCTGGAAGTGCTCTCGATCCATGAGATTTCATTCAATGTCAAATAGTACCCTCCGACCCAGGGGCTACGGGACGCCCCGTATCTCGGCAGTTCAAAATCGATAGCATCATTAACTTCACCCTGCATGTGGTGGAGCTCTTAACTGTTGCAGATCCAAAAGTCCCCAACACATGAATCGTCCAACATTTCAGCCACTGACTCGATGCCATACATGTAGAAGTGATTGGCTGTAGAGGGAGGGGTCAGAAATTCCAGCCAAGTCGTGTCTCAAATCCTTGAAGTTGGTTCGTTGGTTCTCTGGATACAGCGGATTCCTCGGCTGCTGTGTAACTGGATTTGTGTGCATTTTGTACGACTCTCGGATGGGCCAGCTGGGGCAGTACGGAATGATGCAAAGCCACGTACGACACGTTGGCACATGGCTGCATATCTCGTCAAAGCTGAGACCCGTTACTGAGCTCTCGGGGATGCCCAGACCTTCGTAGCTTGGCTCTGAGGGATGTTGACAGAACAACAGACAGCCACATACCAGTTCTTTTCCAAGCTCTGGATGAAAGCTACATTCAGAAAGTTTATGGAGGCCAAAACGCAGCCTTTTCAAAGCAGGACCTTGACAGCCTAGGTCCTTGTACAATACCCTGCTCCCGGGCAGATCGGCAGTCACACGACGGCGTCTTGTGGCGTCCTAACCCCTCCTAAGCTGCGACCAGCTCTGAATCCCAAGCACTCTGTGGAGACAACCGGAACTGAACAAAACCTCGCATTTGTAGCTGCCATAAGAAGGTGCGTGGAATGTGAAAGCCGGACATCACACCCATTCCGTGTCTCTTGATCTTGAGCCTCTTTTTTTCCAAGTAGAAATGGCTATCTATTCTATTCTTTTCAGTCAGGCATCCAAGGACGTTATGTCACTCCGGATTTGCGGTATTATTACTGCATGTATCCTCGTCATTGCCATCCTAGTCTCGGAAGTGAGGGCATACCGTCGACTTGCTCATATCCCTGGACCAAGGCATCTGTCTCTGACCAATTTATTCATGGCCAGTAAACAAGCGCAGGGACTATCGAGCCAAGAGTTTCACAGTCTGGCGAAGAAATATGGTGAGACAGACACCTACCTTGCCTGTACTCATGGGATCTGATATGTCCAAGGCCCTCTCGTTAGAATCGGTCCAAACCAGGTTGTCACAAGCGACCCCAGCACAATCAAGAAGATGTCCGCTGCTCGCAGCGCGTACACCCGGACACCATCCTACAAACTTCTAAAACTCGACTCAGTCCAAGATAACATACTCTCTATTCTAGACGATGTCCACCACAAGGCTCTTAAGAGCAAGATGGGGCCAGGGGTATATCCCATCAGCCCTTTGAACATGAGCATCTCTAACTTTGACTAGTATTCCGGCAAAGAAAATGGAAGTTTTGAGCCCGGCATTGACAAACACGTGGCATCCTTTGTCAATCTCATAGAAACAGAGTATCTTTCGACCGCAGACAAATTTGGGCCGATGGACCTCGGTACGAAGAGCAGCTACTTTGCCCTCGATGTTATCAGCGAGCTCGGTTTCGGAGCCAGCTTTGGCTTCTTGAAAGAAAATGAGGATTTGCACCAGTACGTCGAAACGTCACGTAGATTCTTTCCGTTCGCAACGGCTATTGGCCAGCTGCCTATTCTCGTAGAAATGAGGCATTGGTGGCCGATGAATAAATTCGCACCGAAGCCTAGCGACTCTGTGGGCTTTGGTCGATTAATGCGGTGCGTTAGATCACAACCAAGCTAGGACGCGAATTGAGCTAAACGGTGGTAAGCTTTGCGGCCGGATTCGTGGACTCAAGATTGGAGGCAGGTTCAAAACCTGGAAAGGACATGATGCAGTCATTCGTGAATCAGGGTCTCACTCGTGGCGAACTCATGCAAGAGGTCTTCGTTGAAACGTGAGTCTCGCACTGACACCAGTAATGGCATGCTAATACAGCCACAGAGTTGCTGGAGCTGATACAACTGCGGCCGCGATTCGGGCTACGTTCCTGGGACTGCTCGGAAACCCAAGGGCTCTTGCGAAGCTCCACAAAGAGATCGAGCACGGCGTCATGTCCGGGGATATCTCCTCACCCATCAAAGATAGCGAAGCCAAGAGGATGCCATACCTCCAGGCAGTCATTCGTGAGTCCCTACGAATGTGGCCTCCTGCGGCAGGCACGCACCCCAGGCTGGTCCCTCCTGGCGGGGATAATGTCCTTGGATATGACCTGCCCGCAGGGACCTATGTGTCACAAGACATCGTTGGTATAATGCATAGGATTGATGTCTTCGGCCCGGATGCTGAAGTCTTCAATCCTGATCGCTGGATCGAGGCTGAGGCAACTCCAGAGCATCTAAAGCACATGAAGAACACGGTGGAGCTAGTGTTTAGCCATGGAAAGTACATGTGCCTAGGCAAGACTATCGCGAGAATGGAGCTCAACAAGGTTTTCGTCGAGGTACGCTAAATATTCCAAGCTGTTGCCCAAGGTGACATGCTGATCTAGGACCCAGTTACTACGCCGTTTTGACTTTTCCGTTGTTAACCCAGAAAGGCCCGCGAAGCTTTTCGCCTTGGCAATCCTGTTTCTGGATGATTTTTGGGTTCGGATCTCAAAGCGCCAAGACTCGGTATAAAAGCAGAATAGAGATATAATCTCCCAAGTCACTGATCCTACGTTCCTGCAACTTCTTTCTAAGACTTATTCAAACTCCAATCAATGTGCTTATTATTGAATATCTGGTATGTATATGTATATATATGTATATTATATTTAATATCCCATAGGCACATAGGTCCTACCAATCGCTATTTAGGCGTAAAGAGACATACTAGGCTATCTAGAAGGTATATATATTGCCTTCTTTAGAAGGTAATAAGGCAAGCCAGGGGTCTATAGATCGCTCTCCTAGCTACCTACCCTTATTCTTCCTTCTAAATTAACCTTTCTAGCTATCTAGTAATTCAAAAGTTAGGTCTTTAAGCCAAGTACCTATTAGTAGGAAATCAAGGCACGGCGTAATAACCGCATAAGCTAGGGCATAGCTACAAGGCAGCTAGCCTAGGGGCTAGGCTAGGGGCCTAGCCCATGGCGGCAGCCTAGGTCAGGCCTAGGCTGCAAAGGAAGAAGAAAAAGAAGAAGAAGAGGTCTCATTGGCCTCATTGGCTAGGCTCGTAAGAGAGCCGGTTGAGGCAGCTATTGCCATAGCTGCGAGAGGTCAATCCATGCGAGGGTCCTTGGTCTGACACCCTAAGGACCCTCACGTGAGGAGGCCGGGCTAGGGCCCTTGGCTGGCCCCAAAGGGCCCTTCCACGGAGGAAGAAGGTCGCGGCAGCCGTGGCTGCGAGGTTATTGCGAGGCTGGCCAGTAGCCGGAATAGAGCCCTTTATCTGGCACCAAAGGGCCTCTCCAAGAAAAGAAGGTCGATCGTAGCAGCCATAGCTACAGAGGAAGAAGGTCGGTCGCAGCAGCCATAGCTACGAAGGAAGAAGGTCGGTCGCGGCAGCCGAAGCTGCAGAAGAAGGTCGGGCAGCCGAAGCTACAGAGGAAAGGTCAGGCAGCCGAAGCTGCAGAGGGTCATGGGCTCGTGATGCCCTCGTTAGAGCCCTAGGAGGGCCCTGACCGTATTAAGGCAAGTATCGCAAGGAAAGTCAACTTCTCAAATCCCTTCCTTGCGGCAGCTATTAGAGCCCCAATAGGGGTCTAGCTGCGATTGCTGCCAAAAGAGGCGAATTCCTTAGCAGCGCGCTAACAGCCCGTGCCAAGCAAAAAATTTTCAAGGAGAGAGTTGTGGATTATGCCAATGGCAGTAACGATAAGACTGCGATAGGGTATGTGGCAGTCGCAGGAATCTATGTCGCTGTAATAATGGCTATCCTACTCTTTGTAGCTGGACTTTGGACATACTTGTTACGGCCTGGTCCCNNCGGTTAGGTGCACCGTTACAATACTGGTATGACTCGCGATTCATACATTTGCCGCCAAAAAGTACCTTTTGTGCTGACATGCAATGAGGTCCCCTCATTCAAGGACACATCGTAGGAGAGCACTTCATCACTCGTTTCAGCCAACCTACACTCCGGTCTCAAACCAAGCGCCCCCTAATAACGCCCACCAAACCAATCCTGATCGAAACCCAACAACTGACCACAAAGTCGTCTTACCTGTGGACTGGCGCCATGGCCCGGAAAAGCTCAACTCCCCAAGTCTCACTTGGCTTTTAGGCTGGTCTTGGGACGTTGTCCTCACTTTAGTCCCCATATCTTTCATTGGTGGGTTCTTCAAACACTGAGCACTCTCTTGCTACCGGGCCGAGGTTAACATCTTCTATAGCTCTTGCCATTATAACAATTCGATTGGATAACCAACAGCCATCTGATTACGGCGAGAAAGTTCTTGAACTCACGCGACTGAGTCCCACCCTGTACCCAATACTGTTCGCCGCCGTTGCAAGTCGTTTCTACAAAAATCTAGCACGATGGTGCTTAGAGAAGTCCAACGGTATCAGGTTGGCTGCTCTCGAGCAAATCTTTGGCAGCCAGAGCTTTGCTGCGGCCATTGAACGAGTCTTGTTCATCCGGACTCAAATCACGATCGGTGCAGTAATCCTCTTCAGTTGGGCCATGTCTCCTCTTGGCGGACAAAGCGCTGCTAGACTTATTTCTTTCGGGAATACTACGACTACAACGTATAATACCCTCTATTTCTACCACCCCAGCTACCAGGTGTCGCATTATCAACTCTCGGCATCAGCCAGCGTCAAAAGTAGTGTCGCTGCCTTGTATTCAGCCAGCATGCTCTCGCCAATGCAACAAAAGCAATCCCCAAAAGATCTTTGGGACCTCCCCAAGATTCCTCAATGGTCAAAGAAGGCCAACCTGGGGGAATGGTACGATGTCGACAATGATGCTCTCGAGAGTGGCCATAACCACTATGCTTCTCTCTTAGGTATCAGGCTTCAAGGTTTCGACTCTGCACAGGCTGAGATCGAGTACAACTTCACCGTCCAAACGTCATACATGGACTTTGAATGCACTTATGCCGGTAGAGAAGATGAAGTTGATGAACAGGATGTCTTTAGTAGGAACAAACATCCCTTCGAAGTTTTTGTCAAGACCCCAAAATATTGGGACCAGTGGATGAGTCTTGACAGCCCAGAGCCCGTTCAGATCGACTATTTCAGCCAGGGGTACGAAAGCAAGCCAGTGAAAGACCCAACGGACATATTTCCTCTTTCAAGTTGGTTCAGGACGAATTGTACCATGGAGACCGTCTTGATAGAGACAATTATGCACTGCGATGTACCTGCTTCCGCAATAAGCTGTTCTGCCCAGAGGCAACGTAGATTGAAGGACCAGGCGCACCCTAACCACCTCCCGATGCCCCTTATGAAAATCGCTGGTGGGCTACAACGGGTAATGCTGTTTTGGCCTTTGGCATCTGGAGATTTCGACAATTCGATAGCCTCCCCGACAGAAAACTACATAGTGGAGGAGTCTCATCCATTCGCCGGCCAAGGTCTGCGGGTATGGCCTGAGGTTGACCACACCATCTTTCCGGATCTCTTTTCCAGGCGTTTTACGGCAGCATTTAATACCTATTGGGACGCAACTCTGAACCCTCTTGCCCACACCAATATTTCTTTTGATTCCGTCCCGAAGCCTAACATCCTCGTGCAAGGCACACCCAGCACCCAGCCTTTCATGAACTCAACCGTGGGAACAAAGACTACGACTCAAAAGGTTTACCGCGCAAATCGCCTCTGGGTTGGTATTCTACTTACAACCACCATGTTTCTAGAGATATTTGCTATCCTAGGACTGGTATTGCAGATGTTTGTCCGTGGTCCGGACGTGCTCGGATTCGCAAGTTCAATGACAAGAGATAACCCGTACGTCCCTCTGGCCCAGGGCGGGTCATACCTGGATGGGCCAGACAGGGCAAGGATGCTTGGAAACCTACGGTTGCAACTGGCTGATGTGCGTCCTGAAAATGAGACTGGATATGTCGCTGTAAGAGCGGTTTCTTCGGTGGCGCGGGATGGCTCTGAGGAAACAGACGAGCCAGACAAGACGGCATGGAAACCTCTTGATCCGAACAGACAGTATGCTTAGCTGTAGATATGATGCCACATTCTATTCATTTACACCTTATATACCAACTTGTGATCCACCATACCATCACTCCGAAGAATCGCTATCCTTAAGTGCATTTTCACTTGGGCGCTCAGGCACAAGGAAGACGGCAAAGGAAGTCGACGGAAGCGAGATGCAAAACATGGCAAAAGCCACAATGAGGTTTGTGAGCGGAGCCACCTTGGCAGCACCAACACCAAAAGCCAGACAAGAACCAAGAGACTCGAAAGACCGAACGAGACCGACAGCAAGAGTCAGCGTCTCGACATCGTCGAAAAAGGTTCCGAGGATCCAGTACACAAACATGTAGTGGGACTCGTTCATGAATCTGTCATGGTTAGCGGTGAAATCATGATAGTTAGAGTCAACTTACCGAAGAAGAACCTGAACGGCAAAACCACGACCAAAGCCGGGAAGATCCCAGTCCAGAGTCACGGGAGGGTTGGCGTTGCGATATTCCATCTCCATGGCGAACTGCCAGCCGAAAAGTGCAGTCATGAAAATGGCCAAGAAGAACCAAGTGAACCTGGCGAGCTGAGGTCGAGTAAACACCTTGAGATCAAAGAACCATCCCCAAAAGATGTTGGCGGCAGTGGCGGCAACTCCAGAGGTCAACGAGGCGAGGGTTCGCGATCGGACGGAAAAGTAGTTGACGAGGTAGATGCCCAGATAAGTGCTGTTCCAGTTGAAACCGACGAGGATAGGAACCAAAAGGTAGAACTGCTTTCGCTTCAAGAGGGCAAACCACTTCTTGGCCTGGTCCTTGACGTTCTTGTTGGTCTTGGTGTGCGGCAGTTTAGTACCGTCTGGGCGGATAACCTTCTCTGGCGGCGAGATGAGCAGAGCTAGAGGGAGGCCAAGACATTGAAGGGCAATCAGAACGAGATAAGTGGTATACCCGACACGACCTCGCTGTCCAGACTTGACGTTGAGGGAGAGTTGGATAGATGAGCCGATGAGTTGACCAAGCTCACGCAGACCAAGCCAGATACCAGCTACTGGGGTCAGTCGTAGTCAATCAATGATACATGAAGCACTTACTGAACTTTCCGCGATCCTTGACATCGGCATAACCCAGCGCAATAGCACCCTCGGACGCCCAGAGCGCAGACGCCGCAACGCCGCATGTAGCACCCCCAAAGAGGACAAACCACTCAATACCATAGCGATTATTGGTGTACAGGGCCGCCGAGTAGGGTGCGTAGCCCAGGGTGCCAATGACCAACACCCACTTGAGACCAATCTTGTTTGCCAAGATACCGAATATGGAACAGCCAAAAACCATGATGCCAAAAGTGAGCGAGTTGGCGCCATTGACAAGGTACGGCTCCTGCTGACCACCAGCGCCGGTGTCTGCGGGGGTTAGTATGGGGGTCATTGGGGGTGAGTGGTGACCTACTGTTGAGGGCATTCCAGATACCGGGTTGAGTAAAAGAGATCAATCCGACAATGATAACGTTGAAAAGTGGACTGCGGTACCACCGGGTGAAGCGCGACACAGGCTTGACCTGTTCCTCTGGGGTTGCATTCTGCTCCACGTTGAGAGACACATCCTTGCCAGCGTCTCGTTCGCTGCCGCTATCAGCGACGGCGTTGGAAGGCGACATTTTGTCAAAACGAGCAGACACAGATCATGACGAGAAGAGGCAAGAAGGGGCTCTGTCCCTTTATACAAGAATTTGCATCAAGTGGCCATCAAAGGGTGGACTGAGTTGAATTTTTTCTACCTGATTGGGCTAGATGATCGCAATTCCGCCGACGGTTACATGGTCTAAGTGGACAATGCCCGCTCTTGGGTCGAGGTCCGGCGTTTTCGTGCTCGACAGGGCCGATGGCGACATTTTGGCGGCTGTTGTTCGAAACATGGTGTTTAAGTGCTGCGCGCCGGGATGAAACATGCAACATGTTGTCTGATTCATGAGTCGAGCTACATCTCGGATTTATATCCTTCTCGGCTCTGACAGCTGAGATGAGGAGAGTCTAGGCCGTTACCCCATACGGAAAGCTTAATCGTCGACCAATCATGTCCCGAGAAGTGATAAGGCCGTCCCCGTGAATCGGAACGCGGGCGCGTGGGACCCTGAGTTGCTTCCGGGCGCCGGCGATTGTCTCGGCCTCATCTCAACTCTGCCCTCATTCTCCTCACGCGCTCCATCGGCATCAGAACAACGCCCGAGTTTGTGTGTAAAACACTGTACATGGCAGACCTTGGCTCCGACCCTCAGACATCCCCGCACCAGCACGGCAGCAACGGGGATGATTCGCCGCGCCCGCGACAGGCCGCCTGTCTCGTCTGCCGCCGCTCCAAGATCAAGTGCGACTGGAAGCCTCACCAGGCCCGCTGCAGGAGATGCATACAGCTCGACTGCGAGTGCGTGAGGCCCGCCTACCACCCGGGCCGCCAGAAGGGCATCAAAAAGCAGGTTGTCCGCGTCGTGTCGCGTGCTTGGCAAATGACTGACTAGCTGGCAGCAAACGAACTGGCTTGGACAAGGCGCTTTACCAGATTGACCAGGCCGTCAAGCGCGCGCGCTCAGCCGCGCAAAAGAGTCCAGAAGATGATAGGATCTTGTCGCATTTGCAGGATCTGATAAGTGGCGTGAATACGCCTGAGCCGCCGCCGACGAGAGGCACTTATGCGTCCACGGCGGGGGATGACGACGCGTACTCGCAAGACGACGAGGAGGAAGAGCATGATGTCGTGACGATGCCGGAATTCATTCAGAGGACAGAGCAGAGCCTCGCGATTGATGATGCCGAGAATCCGCTTCAGCTGCTTGCGCGCGCATCTTACATCCAGCCATCGCCCGAGTCGCGGCACGGCAACTCGCCGGTGCAAGCGCATACCGCGAGCACCATGGGGCAGACCGAGGATGAGATCCAGGCATTCTTTGCGCCCGCGCAGGTGCATCTCGACGTTGGACAAGACGTGGATCCCGTGTCGCTGGGTCTCGTGTCTGAAGATGAGGCGGATAACCTCTTTAACTTGTGAGTTTGTTCCTAACTCCAAAAGGCGCATGCTCATCAATAGTTTTCATCGCAATCTTGCGCATACTAGATGGGGCCTTGATCCAAGGATATACACTGTCGAGTTTACCCGCTCGAGGTCAGCGTTTCTGTACACGTCCATCATGGCAGCATCAGCGCTGTTCCTCCCATCAGCTGCCGCCCTCTCAAAACGCCTCTCGAACCATGCGAGAACCCTAGCGCATCGTGTCATGGTAAATCGATACAAATCCGTCGAGATTGTTCTGGCCTTCATGGTCAACGTTCCCTGGATGTTTCCGGGCCAGCACTCCACCGACGATGAGACGTGCACCTACGTCTCAATCGCCAACACCATCGCCACGGATCTGTCGCTCCACAAGAGCCTTGTGTCGCCCGAAATGCTTGGCTCTGCAGGTTCAGGGATTGGATTAGCGAGAGGCGACTGTCTGGATCCCAGGGCTGCGCTTGCAATGGATGGGTTTCCCGAGGTGGATCCCTGGTCTGAACGCGGGCGTCTTTTGCTCCGGAATAGAGAGCGATGCTGGATATCCTTGTTTGTATTAGAGCGAGGGTAAGTGTTTTACCTCTGTCGAGAGCTTCACTGACGTTGATAGAATGTCGTTGGCTCGTGGACGGCCGTTTTCTATACCAATAACTCGGTCTTTGAAGGACTGTGGTAATTGGCACCGGTCTGAATTTGCCGATCCTCAGGATGGGCACCTTGTATCCATGGCAGTTTTGAGAAGAGATTTGGTAGGTTCACTTATTGGCCGATTGAATCATGCTGACCCGATAGGATCCGCTCTTTGCGACCGTTCGCGCCCTTTGCGATGGATCTCAAATGGCTTCAAGCGACGGCTCATTAATTGCTCAATCGTATGTCGCCCGACATCATCCATTTCCCAGCTAACATTCCATAGGATCCAAGGTGCCATTGAGAGATTCTTTGATCAGTGGTATACCGAGTGGGGTGTATCAATAGGCAAAGGCCCAGGTAAGATCCCAACTCCCCACATACAACTCACGCTGACCATCAGACCGTCGCCTGCCTCCATACGTTGAGATTCTAGTAACACATACACGTTTATCCATCTACGGCGGCGTCATCAACCACCCGACTGCTCCTCTAGAAGTACGCCGCTTCTTCCACACTGCTGGTCTATCGTCGGCTCTAAACGTCATGCGCGCCGCCATCCAAGGAGAGTCGCAATTGCAATCGATGCCCAACAACACCGCCATCATGATTTCTTTTGCAGCCTGCTTTGCTCTCACGTTGAGTTCTTATACTACCGGCGGCTCTGCTCTTGCGCCCAGTGTGCGGAATCTTATTGATGAGACGGCCACCGTCCTCGAAAGAGTCGGCAAGGTTACAAGACACCGCAACGGATTGTCCGTCATGTACGGCAAATACCTAAAGCAGATCGTGAGACGCGCAGCAACCGGAGACGGCATAACGGGTCCAGCTACGAGAATGCCCCCAGCTGTCCCAGTCACCGAGAATGCGCCCATCAGGACTCCAAACAGCTTCCTAGATCAGCAAGCTCTATGGCCAGAACCGATGCACTTCTCGGCCATGTCCGACGACCAAATCGTGCAAGCCCTGAATCAGCCAGGCAACGATTTCGAGCCGGGCTTTGGTGGACTATCGTGGGACGACATGACGAATTTCGAGTGGCTTTATTGGCCCGAAGTTGGTATATAGTGCTAAACAGTACAAATCAACGCAGTGGCTCAGGCTCAGCTGAGCGGATTCCAGCGCCCAGCCAGTTATTTCCAAATGATGTGAGGTATCGCAGTTTCTCCATAAACACGAATGTCAAGACGGTGTGTGGTCTATACGGTCAGCGGAGTTGTAAGAAGGGTGGGTGACTTACGTTAGGCGTAGCCAGGCGGGTGTCCAGCCTCTCATGAGGAATCGCGGGCCTTCTTCTCGTAGACCAGAGCGGAGAACTTGGGCAAGGCCCTGACTTGTTAGCAAAGTTTTCAAAGTTGTCTGGGTTGCATACCTCTTTTCCGGCGCTGGATTGTAGGCGGCTCTTGAGAACGTCGGCAGGGGCGCATAGGGTCGTAGCCATGGTTCCAGCCATGAGTGAAGATATCGCATGCGTCTTTGTATCGTCTCCGAAGCCTAGTTGACCAGTGAGGTACTGCTTGGCAGAAGAGTATCTAAAAAGTTAGTCCACGCCTGAACTCCGCCTTGGTGACTTACGTAGCTATCTGTGAGACGTCTACATATCATTAGCAACTTCTCTCATAATATCAAGGGAACTCACTCATCAAGACACTCCTAGCAATATTGGGCGCCAATCCCTTCCAAAAAGCTCCAAGCCCCTCATCCCTATAAACCCTCGCCAACGCATTAAGAGCATTAGAATATTGAAATTGCTGCGCCGGTGCTTTAGCTCCGTCAGCGCACATGCGCACAAGGATGACCTCGGCAGGATTTCCAACAAGACCAGCTACTCCGCCGGCAACTCCTGCGCACGCAATGTTTTGTGACACGGAGAGCTTCTTTGCGCCGGTGTAGGCGAGGAGCTTGTCGGAGAAGTATGTATGGAAGCCGAAGCGGGCGGTAGAGTATGTTCCTTGGCGGAGGATGGACGCGGAGAGACCGTTCCAGAGAGAGGGGATGCCTATCAAGTCAGCAAGAGAATGCGTTAAGAGAGAGTTACTTACCATCTCGAGCTGCGAATCGGTATAGGACGTTGAGCATGGAAGTCTGTGATTTCAAGACCTGCATCCGGCTGGGCGTGTTAGTCAAGCACTACGCTGAGGTCGTATAAGACTAACTATTTGGTCTGATCCAAAGGATGAGCTTCACAGTATTAGCATAATTCAAATGGATATTATTCACAAGACTCACTGAAGCACACTGCCATACACGCCGCAGCACCACTATCAAACGTCAGACAAGTCTTTATCTCATACAGAAAACATACCCCAGCCAGAACGGCTCTCTAGGTTTCTTGTTAGCCGTCATCTTTCACAATAACCCAACTAAACACACCTCCTCACTCTTCTCCCCTCGGCCGAGTCATCTCTTGTATACTCTCCCATCCTATCCTCGGCGCCAGAATTAGCCCCGGCCCCCGAAGCACCCCGGAATGTGGGGTCCCTCCACTCGGCCCCAACTCTGCGATCCGACCGGCAGCGTCATTGTGCCACAAAACCACGACACTTCCGCCGCTGCAATCATGTCGGACCAGGACAAATCGCCCGACATGTCTAAACTGTCTGCGCCGCTGAAAGCTCTCATCAATGCGCCCTTTGCGCGCCCGGGGCCCAGGCCTGCGCCGCAGAAGGTCCAGGAGCTATACGAGGCCATCGCCAACGACGCTGCCGTGCGAAACCTCGGCATTCGGTCCTGGCTGACTGTCTCGGTATGAGCCATTGTCGCGTTTGCAGAGTTGTGCTGATTGATATAGGCTGCTGCTACTTTTACTCTCAACTCGCCCGACTCCCTGCCCGTCCTCCACCGCGTCGCGTCCTCCAAGCAGCCCGACTCTGCCGTCCAAACTGCCGAGTACATCCGAGAGATTGGCCTCAAGTGCATCAGCTTCAACGGCATCCCTCGAACCATCAACTCGCTCAACGCCTTCCACGCGTCATTGCCTGAGGAGGTCTCGTCCAAACTTAGCACGAAACCAAGCCGCCAGCCGACCTCACAAAACATTGAAGAAGCGCTGGCCCGCGGCCGTGGCCTCTGGGACTCGATCTACCAACCGTACGAGGATAAGCTGTTTGACAAGCTTGCCCTAGCGCATCCTGATCTGCCTGTTTATATCCTCAGCAGCCACTACTCGGCGATTCTGTCTGATCCTCCTGCTTCGGAGCGCGGCTCATTGGCGAGCGTTGGCAGAATCTATACTTCTATGGTGGCCATCTCGTGCTTGAGGGCGCAGACGGGTGTTGGTCCCCAGGTCCTGTCACATGTTTTTGGACTACGGAAAGCGCTTGAGGATGGAACTTGTAAGAACGATCAGGATGGCGAGAGTGAGGAGGCTGTCAAGTACTTGGCCAGCGATGAGGGCGGCCACTGGATCTTGAATACCGTGGACAAGATTGTGGAAGCCATTGGCGGAAGCAGCTTTGCGCCAGGTAGAGAATCCAAGCTGTAATTAAATAGAAGCATAGCAAGCGACATCAATTGACAACGTAAAAGTTTATGACAACAGTTAATACATCAACTCTGTGACTATAAGTATCTACACGAATTAAATGTTTGAGTCTAGGTCTGTCCCTGGTACAGAGCAGCGCCCTCGCCGTCAAAGAACTCCTCGTCCAGCAGCGACAGCAGCACCTTTTGGCCCTCCCACTGCTCCTTGACATTGGGTCGAATCTGCTCCGGGGGAAGCACAAAGCCAAAGTCACCAGTGTCTCGAAGCTCCATGGTGTAAGAGAACTTGGCTTGGCCGACGCTGTAAACGTGATCGGGAGCAGTGCCGGTGGTTGTGTACAGAACAACTCCACTGGGACCAAAGGTAAAAGTAGTGCGGTCATCAGAGCTATCACGAATAGCCTCGCTCACAAGGGCAGCAGCCTTGGTCCACTTGCCCAGCTCGGGTGCGTACAAGGTCTCCTTGTAGCCAAACGGCGAGAGGATATATTGGCCGTAGCTGTGCCAGTCAATGTACAGGACAATTCCAGGGCCATCGCGCAGCTGGCGGACGAGCTTGTCAAGACCCTGGTTCTCGGGGCTGTCGGTGGGCTTCTCGCCCCTGTAGACCAGTGAGCACGGGTTGGTCGAGGCGCCGCGTTTGTTGGAGTCCCAGCCGAATTCCCAATTGCGGTTGATGTCGCGGCCGATGCAGGACTGGTTGGCGGCTGAGGCGGGCGGGGGCTGACGGTTCTTTCGCCAGAGGCGGTTTGAGACTTGGGAGAAGACGAAGCCTAAAGAGTTAGTAACTGCGGTTTCATTCTCAGAGGTAGACTTACCATCGGGGTTCACAATGGGAAAGATGTAAAAGTCGTACTTGTCGAGGAATGACTTGACAGTCTCATCTTCCGCCTTGTAGCCATTGACGAGTTGTAGGGTGATGTACTCGACAGTCTAACTTGTTAGTTACGCCTCATATTTGGGACAAGGTGCTTACCGGCGCAGAGATCCATTCTCGGGCGTGGACAGTTCCATGGTAAAGCACAGCAGGCTTTCCAGGGCCATCGTTGCCGTACAGGTGAAGTCCGTAAATGTTTCGCTTCTGATACGACTTGCCAGAGGAGACAAGCTCAGAGTTGTTGGGGAACAGCCTCTGAATATCTCTAAAGTAGTCGATGTGGTCCTCGTAGTTGTGGTACGAGTCAAACCAAGCATCGTCATCAGCCTGGCGCTTCCACTTCTTGGGAGTAGTAGACTCGGCGGAAATTGAAGAGCCCAGATCATCATGCAGCACACGATACTCCAGCCCAAGATCCTCAAAGGTGTCGATGTCGCTGGGGGCAATGACTACGTCGACGTGCTGGAAGCCGTGCTCCCACTCATCGTAGGTGACGGCAGACAGCTTATCCTCGATAGCCTTCTTGCCGTGCGTGTTTACTCGAAACACCTTGTAGCCATCATAAGACTTGGTCTCAGTCTTGGGCGCCGCAATGGCACCCAGAGCGAGCGAGAGGAGCGAAAAGACAGAGGACTTCATGGTTCCGAAGCACAACGAGTGACCTGTAGAGCCTGAAAGCATGAGGATGGCGGATCTACATATACTTGCCGACCGTATGCAGTCATGGAACTTTTGGGCATTGATTAGCCTCGTTATTATGCCTGACCTTCCCCATCGGCCATGGCGTCGGTGCCGCACCTTATTCTCGCAGGGATGACCCCATTCGTGATCGCCATTGGCAATGGCGCAAACTGGCGGCCGTTGGGCCTGTCGATCGCCCCCGGACGAGTAGCTTAGATGAGCCCTGCAACTCTATCTCATCATCGGGGACAGGGCTAGAACGAGTAGGTGAGGGGTACATTGACAGCACGGCAGTTCGGATAGTGCTTTTGAGTCTGTTGATTAAGGCTGCCGTGTTATGCGGCATTGGGTTTAACAAACGTTGATGATTTATTAAGACTGCCTTCTTTGGCATTGTGGCTGAACTCTCCGCCCTTTCTGGTCTTGATTTTCAGCAAGTATTTGCGAAATGAGTATACAGCCCAGACTATCCCGCTGACATCTATGCCCTCCTTGGCATCTCGCATGGGCTATGGCGTATCAAGCTAGTCAAAAGTCCTGCAGTCGCAATATGCAAAAGTTCTACGCTCCTTGGTATTCTACTCCATCGTCTTCAACTCAGCCGCTTCCGCAAAATCCGCCTCCGTCTTGCTCCTCACCTCGTCGGCCGTCACGCCCGGCGCAAGCTCCGTCAGCGTGAGCGTGCCCTGCTCCCTGTCGACCTCGAACACGCACTGCACCCGTTAGCTCATGTCTCTTAATGAGGAGAGACAAACTTACAAGGTCTGTGATGATGGTGCTGACCACCCGCGCCCCCGTCAGAGGCAGGGTGCATTGCTGCAGGATCTTGGACGAGCCGTCCTTGGCGCAGTGCTCGGTCGCCACCACGATCTTGGTGTTGTCGGGGTTTGCTACCAGGTCCATGGCGCCGCCCATGCCCTTGAAGACCTTGCCGGGGATCATGTAGTTGGCCAGGTCGCCTACTGCGCTGACTTGCAGGGCCTGGGATTGTCAGCAATTGAAGCCATTTGTGGCGAGTCACTTACACCCAGGATTGACACATCAACGTGTCCGCCGCGAATCATGCCAAAAGACTCGGCAGAGTCGAAGCAGGATGCGCCAGGCACTAATGTGACGGTTTCCTTTCCAGCGTTGACGATATCGCTAACTGGTCAGCAGAGTCTCACAGCGCGGTCGTCAAACTTACGGATCAACCTCGTCCTTTGTGGGATAAGGACCCATGCCCAGAATACCATTCTCCGACTGAATACGAACACCGTTGTTCTCGGGCAGGAAAGAAACAGCCAGAGTCGGAATGCCAACTCCGAGGTTGACATAGTATCCCGGCTTCAACTCCTTGGCCGCCCGTCTCGCGATCCGGTTCCGTCGCTCTTGGGCTTCATTTGTCGCCTTGGGAGGAGCGCCCGCGTCACCCTCCTCTCTCGTCTTGAGCACCTCGATATTCTTCTCGGCCGTAGAGGGAACGATTCGATCAACAAAAATTCCAGGGAGGTCGACATCGTTGGGATCAATCTCGCCCTTTTCGACAATGTTTTCGGCCTCGACGATGGTGATCTTTGCCGCCTTGGCCATGATGGGACCAAAAGCCTTTGTCGCATATCTGAATTGTTAGCCAGCGCAGCAATTCAGAGCGCCAAACTCACCTAAACACACAGTTTCCCTCCTTGTCTACCTTCCACGCCCGGATAATCGCAATGTCGCCTGTGAGGGCCGTCTCCATGAGGAATGTCCGGCCGTTAAACTCGCGTGTCTCCCTCTTGCGACCCTTTTCGAGAACGGCGCCCGACTTGTCCAGCCGCACGGGGATTTCACCATCCTGCACAAGAGTGTCTGCGCATGTTAGCAATTGCCTAGCTTCTTCATCGATCGGTACATACGCGCTGCGGTCGGCGTAAAGAATGCGGGAATGCCGGCTCCTCCGGCCCGGATGCGCTCAGCGAGAGTGCCTTGCGGGCACAGCTCAATAGCCAATTCACCCGTCAAATACTTCTTTTCCAACACCTTGTTGTTTCCAAGGTATGACAGAATGAGGCGATCGACTTGGCCGGCGCTTGTGAGTGTTGCTAGACCTCCCTTGCCTTCTTGTCCAGCATTGTTGGACACGGCTGTAAGTGAATGAAGCGACTCGGGACCTCGTCGGTGCAGCGCAGCAATTAATGTGTCTGCAACACCACAAAGTCCAAATCCAGAGCTCAGCACCGTCGATCCGCTCTTCACATCTGCCACAGCAGCATCTGCGCTCTCAAAGAGCTTCGACTGTCCCAGAGCTGCGAATGCGACTCTCGTTGTGCTGAATTGTCGCGGCGCGCGGGCTGTGAAGCTGCTCCCCCACGACAACGCCCTCACGGGGAGACGCCTAGGTTGAACTCTTAGCAGCAATTTGGACATGATTGCACTTGTGTCTGTCTTGTTTGTCGCATTCCAAAGAGCTCTCGTGATAGTTTAAAGAAGAGTCTCGGACGCAGTTGTAGGCCCGAGTCGAGTGGGAGCAGGTCGGGCGAAAAAGTAGCCCCGACTGTGTAACGTCATTTTCGGCGGGAAAAATGGTGCCGGCCCGCAGCGCTCCCGGCCGGTGTCGTTTGTACCGAGCCATTCGGCCGTGACTCGGTTAAGATTGATTAGATTGATATTTGATCAAGATTGAGCAGGGGTTTGTGTTTAACGCGTCTGCGAAGATCAAGACGCACCTGAAGAGAATCTGAGGAACTTCAAGTAGCGGCAAACAACCCAATTGTAAGGTGAAAATTTAGCTTAAGCTTGTTGCATGATCATACTTTTCATTAATTAGTCAAGCATGCGAAATAATTTGCCTAGATTAGAGCGATAAATATCAGTTTCAACGACAATCCCACAGGCCTTTGGTAGTTACTGCTATCATGATAACTCCACAGCGTTGTCAAAGCAGACAATTGCCGAGGTACTCAACGCTTGCATGTCTAGTCAATTTTGTGTTTCAGCGACTCAATAATATCAAAATGAAATATCAAATCATCATTTTCCCCGAATTATCGCCAAGGGCAGCTGTTGTTGCCCGCGCTGATGTAGGACGCGGCTGAAACAACTCCGTCGATCACCACACAAATCATGATTCCTACCAAGGGCATTAAGCATTACCCCAGATAACTCGTCAGAATCCCAATATAGAGCAAAATCGGATCTTTCAAAGGGCATCTGGTAGTCTCCAATATGAGATTGATCTGAATCGCAATAGAACGCGAGACTCTCCTTGTCACGTTTTTCTCTCATGATTTATCCAATGCCTAACTTGGCTGTTCAGGTTGACATAATAATATGACTTCACGACTGGCAAGTTATTCTTTCAGCCCCTCCAGCCTGTTCCAGATCATGAAATCCGTTCTTTCCTCCTCAGGCTCGGGCTCCATGGCACATGCCTCGGTACAGCTGAGATCGAGAGAATACACAGGGCAGGTGTTGGTCGGGCTGCTTCCAAACCCTGAGCTGGCTCCTGACATTGTGGAAGCCACGAGCCGCCATCATCAGCTCTGCGAGTTCTGCCCACGGCTTCTTTTCTCTTCATCAACATCTCCATCATCAGCTCCGCAGTTACAACTCTTTTGGACTCTTCATCTCAACATCACTACCATCAGCATATCCATCGCCAGCATCGTGACTATCAGATCGCCATCATGTCGTCCGAACCCGACGATGCTTCATCAGACACTTTGCCGTCGTTTCAACTCGAACCATCACCGGACACGCTGCCGGTCGAACCTGAACAGACAGCAGAGACGGACTTGCTATCATACAGGCTGCAGTCAATGAGCACGGCGCCGCCATACAGCCCGATACCGTCATAGATTGACGAAGCCCAGCCCGAAATCGAAAATTCCACGTTGGAAGCCTGGATGGCCACACAGGAGATGCCTGATCTCCATCAGACTGTCAAAAGTGTCCCCTTCGTGTTCGACCGATACGTCACCGACTTGGACGAGCGACAGCAAATTATCAGACAGATCTACCAGGTTACCAGAAGGCGTCTAGATCTCCGACTCACCGGTGTCATTTTTGCTCTGCTAATGATCGCCCCCATCGAAGGGGTCCGAGCCGCGTTTCCAGAACTCGGCCAAGGCACGCCCATCACCTCTGGAGAACTGCTGAAATCGCCGCTCTTCAAGCGCACTGGCGAATATGAAGAGAGCCCTGATAGCTGGTTCGACCGATGTAAGCCTCGACTTCCATAACCCGAGTCTTGTCAGGCTTGGCCGTCTTGTATTGACCTGCACAGATGCCCGGGCTATGTCTGAAGCATCCAACGTAGCCCCAAATGCGACAGATCCATGCCCGTTTTCCCACCACCGCGGTACAGTGCCTGTCAGCATCGTCAGACCCCTCGACGCACTCACTCTACTACACCGAAATATCCCGGCCTTTTTTCGCTGCCTTTGGCCAGAAGCGACATGCAATCGTTGGAGCAACCTTTTGTATGGGCAGAGCATGACCAGCAGAACGTTCAACCTACATCTTGACCTGAGAAGGCTCTGGCAACAGGGTTACATTGCCCTTAGACCCCTCGGCCGAGAGAGAGATCAAGTCAGTGTGCTATGGTTTTGGTGCCTTCACTCCAGGATGCGACGTTCGGATGTCATACAGGAAGACTGGTTACATGAGGGCTGGGCAACGTCTGTCATAGGTCCCCCACCTATCACCCCGACTGCCCGACACATACAGACGGGTCTCAGATATGTCATAGAAGAGTGTGCGGCGCCTGCGCACACCATTGAACTTTTGGACCTACAGTGGACTCTTACCCGCATCTTGGCTCTTTCCGGGTACTGAATATAGAACAGATGGTGGCCATAGAAGGCATTGGCGCAAAAGGATCAAGGGATGGTTTGATGGCATGGGTCGATGGTATGGATCAAACAGTCGCAAGTGCGAATGAATTCTGTATTAAGTAGTCTATGGGCACAAAGCAAGGCTATGCTAGTTAGAGGTAGCGGGTATTAATCTGAGCGTGGTTTGCGGATAAAGACATTGGATTCCCAGCCGTCAATCTCGTCGACAACCGTCTCGCGGGCGAGCTCGTAGCCACCAAGCTTGGGCAGAATGATGGCCCAGAAAAGCCAGTAGATGCCACCAGCGACCAGGACGCCAATGCCGACAACACAGTGGATGTAGTAGGGCATGCTCTCGTAGACGTTCTGGCCCTCCTCCGGGGGGACGAACGGGGCGATGACGAGGTAGATGTTGCTGAGCATGAAGAAGACGGCGACGGGGAGGGAGGCCTTGATCGGGGGGTTCCAGTTGTACTTGTCGCGGTTGAGGTAGAGGATGACGAGACCGCCACCCACAAAGGCGTTGACGATGGCGAGGGGGTAAGAAATGAGGCTGAAGGGTTAGCGACAGTTGACAAAAGGGGAGGCAATACATACTTGAGAATAAAGTTGTAGGCGTCACCTGGAGGAGGCGCAAGAATGACAATGACACAGATGAGCCAGTGCTCGAAAAGACCAGCCAGGGGAGCGTTGAAGGGTCGGTTGCTGGCCCAGAGGCGGGAGAAGGGCAGAATACCCTCGCGGCCAAGCTCCTGGACGAGACGGCCCTGGGAAAAGATGACACTGAGGACGTTGCCAAAAGCAGACAGGGCGACAAACACGGAGAGGGCGCGCTCAGCGGTAGAACCCATGACATTTCGGAAGAGCGAGGCGGCGACCAGGCGCTGGGACGCGAGAATTTCCTCCTTGGGGACGGCGGCAAAGTAGGCGATGTTGACGAGCATGTAGAGGATCGACACGGAAATGATGGCGACGGGGGCCGCGATCTTGAGGGTGCGCTGGGGATTCTTGGTCTCGCTCAGGGCGTAGTTGGCGTTGCTGTAACCAACAAAACTCCAAATGACGTTGTACAAAGCAGTGACAACACCATAGGCGCTGCCGGTGGTGCCCTCAAAGGCGTTGCTAAAGTTGTCGGGCTTCTCGTCGATCTTGAGGTGGCCGCCCAGAGCGACAAAACCAGCCAGAATGATGATGAGGACGATGATAATCTTAATTATACCCAGGACGTTTTGCAGACGGAGACCCCACTTGAGAGCAGTGCCGTGAATCAAAAAGGCAGCAGTGATACAAGCCAGACCGATTCCACGTTGGTTCCAGCGATCGACCTCCTTGTTGGCGGCGTGGAGGATATACTCGCCAAAGACGACCGAGTTGCCCGAGGCCCAGCCCATGAGAATGATGTAGGCAGCGTACATGACAGTGACCAGAAACTTGGGCTTGCGGTAGATGAACTCGAGGTAGTTCTTTTCGCCGCCGTTCTTGGGGATACCAGTGCCCCATTCAAGGTAGACGGCGGTACCGGCGCCGGCAATGATGGCGCCAACGAGCCACATGATGAGAGACAGGCCGGGGCTGCCAGTGAGGGCCAGGATGGCCGAGGGCGTAGCAAAGATACCGGTGCCGATTACGCGGTTAAAGATGAGCATGGACGCGCTGAGGACGCCGATCTGGCGCTTGTTGTCGGCGGCATGCTTGAGGCGGCCTGCGATATTGGTCAGTACAGTTAGTGACTTGCGGGTGTGTGAAGTTCTCACCAGCTTCGCTGTCGGTCTCGGCGCCTGCAAAGTTGACATCGTGCTTGTTGTCTGGTCCCACGGGACCCTTGAGGTCTTCGTTGCTCATGTCGAGGCGTGTTTATTCAGGGAGTACTTGATGATGCCCTGGTGACGAGTACAAGAGACGGATCGACTGGAGAGCCCATTTCCAACGACAACAGCGGACGCTCGACCTTTTAATAAGATTGTGTTCCAGGTTGATGGTGACAGCCAAGAGTGGGAGGCAAAACCCAAACCCAAAAGACGGGTCGCGCAGGAGGGTAAGGTATCCACAGACTAACACGCGCATGCGCACACCCCTGGGCGGCGGAGCCTCTCACCGAACGGGGACGAGTCTAGAAAGAAGCCAGAAGGTGTGGACGGCTCGGGCCAGGCGCCGAGAAAGTATCGAGAGGGTCCATCTCGTGATGCCAGTTGGGGCGGCTGTTGAGAGTCACCGAATAGGAACAGCCTCTTGGCAATCAACCCATGTCTTGACTCTGGCTTGTTATTGTCTCGACTCTCGTCCTTTCATTACTTTCCTCACGAGTGGGCAGCCAATGTGTCATGGAATCTCAACTTTGGAACGATTTGGGGCAGTTCCAAGTGACTAGGACGATGACGCGATCTGATGCCATCGCAGGGCTTTTTAGTCTCAGCCAATCACAGCTTCCCGTCCGTCAAAGTTCGCCCACCCTGGACTTGGGACCCCCAGACGTCGGCCGGCTTCAAAGGGACCCAGCATCGCGGGCTCCGGCTGGCCAAGATTGAGGCTCAGGCTTTGGATCAGGGCCTTTATTCTACTCACCTTCCGCATTTGAGACTCTTGTGGATTCCGGCTGTGTCCCCGTTGCAAACTCCACGAACTTTTTGCATCCGCGCGGCCGGGGCCCGTCTGATCGTCCGCGGCTCTGGAACACGTTCTCGTTGGTAATACGGCGTTTCTTGTATACGCATTGCCCCGAGATGACAAGTCTGCATCCCACGTCCACCTGAACTCCAGGCCGGGCATTGGTTGGAGTGCCAAGAGTCTCAGCTCCATGGTGTGTGATTGAGTGAGATGGCAGGCCATGTACAAGTCCGATCTGCACATCGGAATCTGGAGACGCCGGGACGATGGTGTTGTGTTTGCTCGGGGAGTTCCCCCTCCCCGAGATGTGGACGTCCAGTATTTGCCACGGGATCATATCACAGAGCGCCGAGTATTGTGTCTGTCGAATACGAGTGCAATGCGAATTCACCATCCTCGCCCAGAGACACGTCAACTGGCTCACCTGCCTTGTTGACATCTAGGCCGTCACGTCTCCCATCAGCCAGCGAACTTTTGCAAAAAGTCCAATACAGAAGCAATCCTTCTTTTGCTTGGCCTCCAACCCATTGGTCCCTGCGGCTCGAAGCTAGTTCGTTGTTGGATGCTGGCCGATGACGTGCCCGGCGAGCCAAGGCCACACGCCCCCCCTTGGGCCAACAGGCGATGTGATTATAGCCACATTCACACGATCTACGAGTGGTTCCCTGCAAGATCGCTTCGGTGCGGTTTCTGTCGGGTAGGCATGTGAAGTTGGATGTGTTGGTTTTCAATAGCGGCGTGTTCGTGTTTAGGCAAGAAGCTATACAAGTCCGGCGGCGTGGAGAGCTGCCAAGATGGTTTTTCCTCATATCATGGGGGTGATCATTTCTCAGTTGCAGGTTTGCAATTCAGCCACCAGATGGAGTCATCTGTAAGATCGGTGGTGAACGCTGATCTAGTTAGCCATGATGCATCAATGCGGCGGGACAGGGCAAACGAAGCTGCTCATGAATACAGAGAGCGTAAAGACATGGACCCACTCATTAATATCATAGTTCAACAGCTTAAACAAGCCCCTGCTATACATCACGGCTGTGGCGTTAGCTTACCTGTGGCTATTGTGGCTTACTTTGGTGTTGAGCTAGCATCGTCTACCGGCTGCTAAACTAGACGGCGCAAAAGGCGTCATATTGCCGGTGCGGAAAAGTTTTCTTTTGCCCCAGTCAAGTCATTTCTCGTGTGTGATGTATGCTGATGTCTTACACCTCTGAGAGTGAGGTGAGCTGAGGTGAAGTCTTGTATTTTCCATTCCGGATGTCTCGGAGTCGGTTGAGACTATGGCTTACCCTAAACTCACGGCAAGACAAGTCATGGGGCTTAAACAATATGGGAAACCCCGAGTCAATTAAGACATCCAAGAGAATCCTGTCTTATAAAATCTTCCTTCTCTTAATTACACAGATGTAGTGGCTTCTGGACCGACAGATGCCTCTTGAACCTATCGCTATTTGCCAATATCATGTGATCTAATAGAAATAAAACGTTCAACAAGCTCGTCATACTGATTGAAAACATGGAATTAGAAAGAAAGATTATACTCACAGGTTGGTCTTTTATAGTTTAAGAAAAACAATCATTTTGATAAGCTGTGATTTGCTGTCATTCTACACACACATTCATCCTATCACGATGGACTGCCATGACTATTAAGGTTGACGCTCACTTTCATGAGCAGAAATACAGGAAAATGTCTAAATTTCTCAAGTCCTTCCTACATCTTAAACCACTCATGCTCAAGAGCCGCCTCTGCACCCAGACGTTCCTTAGGATCGTATCGCAAGAAGCGGCGTAGAAGATCCGCGAAAATCTTGATCTCTTCTCGTGGGATATCTCGATGCATGTTTTCGGGCGAATCGCTTGACATGTACCAGACCCCAGGAACAAGCTTATCCTCGATTGATCGGGCGCCTTCGGCTACTGATGGATGGACTGTAACGTTGGGTTTCGGTTCAGGTGCTGCTCTTACAGCGTCATCCTCAGCGTCATCTGGGTAGAATATTGTCCGCCCTTCCCACGTTGTCGACCACCACGGCTCGGGAAACTTCCCCAGAACCTCAACCATGGCGTCTAGGGAACAATCATCGTCGTTGTCAAAGGTGGCAAAGAGCTTTCTGCCTGTTCGGATTTCGAAAATAGTGCAGCCCAACGCCCAAATATCAACGCCGACGCCGATCTTGTTTTCCAGAATAAACTCAGGGGAACGGTATGCCAGGGGAATGCCAAGTTCATCGGGAGGTTTTGACTCATTGAAAAACTCGCCAAAGTCGATGATGGAGGGTTGTTCAGAAATGTGGTGACTCGGCATATCGCCCCACTTGACGGGATAGACGAGGTATTGGGGAATAGACGGCTCATCATGAGCTGTGGTAAAGTTCTTTAGGATGGGATTTTGGACTGGGGCGCCTAGTATTCGCAACACCTCATGCTCGCTCAAACCATTGAGTCCATGGACCTGGTGAAGGATATTGCCTGCTGTGAGATCTTGACAGTATTAGTGTGGCCCTAGGTTGGCTGAGAATGTGCTCATGAACTCACCACCATGACATATGCTTTTACTGTGCAGGAAACCGAGAAGCTTTACAACCGTGTAACAAATGTTTCTTAACGTCTTGTCGCGGTCTTTGGAAGAGAATACCCCGTGAGAGACCCTTGGTCCGAGGACAGGGTAAATAAAACAGACGTGATTTCCATTCGGACCTTTGATTTGGAAATGATCCGACGGTAAACAAATAGATGTTGCAATATCCTCATTGACGTCTAGATCGAGACACTCGGCAATCTTGACGAATTGAAGTTCTTGGCATTCTTCAGGTGCAATGTCAGATGCCAAGATTTTCACCGCGACGTATCTTGAAAGCTTTGCAGCCACATCCCGACAAAGCCAAATAACTCCAAAACCCCCGTGTCCCAATTTATGAATTACCCGGTATCTACCGTCCTTGCCAAGCGTATCATGTAGATGGACGGGGTGCATGCCACCAGGCTGATAGTTAAACAGGTGCTCGAGGCCAAAAGGTGACAACTTGAGACCAATGTCGGGGTATCGACTCCACCAATTTTCTCCAGCCTCGTCGGAGGTGCCATTTGGAGCGTAATCTGTAACCGACATTGGGATGGCTCTGTGGCTTGCTATCGCGGCGATCATACGATGCATGTCAAGGGTTACGACGTCGGCTGTGACGGAAACTAGTCGCGTATCAGGACACGATAAACAAAGAGCAAAGAAAACATGGGACTCAAATCCATTTATTTATGAAAGAATTGTGAATTTAGGCAATCATGACAGGCCGTCCCCGGTGTGACTCCATTGCCCAATGCTCATGAAGCGGCAGAACCAGCCAATGCCAGCTCTTTGTGGAGCAGCAAACGTAACTGTACCATGCTAGGACAAACTCTACAAAATAAAAAGTAATTCAGCCACCAATTCCCTTGAATCACTGCAATTGACTGTCACTCGTCGGCGTCGGAACTGGATGCCGTGTGGCTGGAGCTGCTGTGCTGTGGCGTGCTCAGCCTCCATTAACCCAAACGCGTCGCATGGCCAACGCGCGCGTCCAACTTGCGACCAACATCTACACCCAGTGACGCAATAGCGTTCTCGACTCTTCCAGCTCACCCTCATCGCAACGCGCAGAGGCCTGAAGCGCAGCGCACTCCCTTCCGCGTCTGCGGCCTGAGCATTCTTACGTGATGCACTCGTCGCATCAAGGTACGCCCGGCGCAAGACGGCACACGACTCTCACTAACGGCTGACAGATCCCTACGACTTTCCCATTTCGCCGTCGAGGTCCAAGGACAGAGCAATGGCTCAGGACACCCCAACCAAGGATGGTGATGTCGTGACCGCCCGCGACAGGGCCGTCGATGGCTACAAGGCGTCGCCCGTTCCTCGCACCGGCACCCCCAGAACCGGCACCCCCAGGATCGCTACCCCCAAGACCGGAACGCCCGCCAAAGACGACAAGCCCGTCCGCGGCACCCCTGCAGCCTCCGAAACCACCGAGCCCAAGAGCATTGAGAAGCGAAACGGCGAGAAGCCCGCTGAGCAGAACGGAGAAGCCGACGTCGCCGAGGCCCCCGCCGTGACGCAGACTCCCCAATTCCGGGAAAACGTCGAGATTGACGACTTTATCGGCCACCGCGTCGACGCTGATAACTCCACCGTCGATATCCAGGTCAAGTGGGAGGGCGGCGAGACCACCTGGGAGACGGAATGGAGTCTGCAGGAGCAGGTGCCCACGCTTGTGTTCAAGTACTGGGACAAGCTGGACGGCCGCGAGAACGCGACCAACCTGGACATCTACCACGTGTTCAAGATCCTCAAGCGTACCCTTCTTCCCGGCAAGTCCAAGAACCAGCAGTACATGTACCAGGTCCAGTGGGTTGGCTACCGCCGCACCGAGTCGACGTGGGAGCACGAGTCCAAGCTCAAGGAGATTGCGCCCGGCGAGCTGGAGAAGTTTGAGGCCAAGGAGTTGCTGAATGCTGCGGCTAGCGGACAGAAGCGCAAGCCTACTCGTGGGGTTGGACGGCCGCGCAAGAGGGCCAGGGGGGCGGCGGCCGACGACGATTGAGTGTGGACAGGTGGTGAGAGGTATAGTGGCAGGCGATTGAGGTATGGTGGATGACGGACTGATGGGTATGGTTACGACAGCTTGGAGCAGCCATTTCGAAAGGATAGATGCGCTTTGATTTGAGCGTGCATCATACTCTGAGCTCAACTAGTTACCGTCGGCTGTGTATTAGGACAGGAATACGATGTGCTTGGGTAATGGGCGTCCTTGTTTATTAGACTCTATTGGATGACTGGCATCTGGTGCGTTTCCTGTGATGTGACTGGCACGTGATGGCTGGCATCTGGTGTACTATCCAAAGTGAGGCGAGGCTGGCTCGTCATGTAGGCAACTGATCTAGCTCTCAGCACGCTCCGGAGCCACGAGATCCTCCTCATCCTCCTTGACGTCCTTGGCCTTCATCAAAGGCCAGTGGCCGTGGTCCTCCTTGTAGGTCATTGCCGAGAACTGTCCAATGACGAAGATCCAGTACAGGTTGTAGGCGAGCACGGAGCCATAGGTGGCAGAGTTGTTCCAGCCCAGGACAGCGTTAAAGATGGCCCACGCACCTCCACCGTTGAGTTGAGGATTGCAGCACTGATATGTCAGCACGGCCTTGACGTGAGGACGGTAAACTTACGTTGACGTGCCAGATGCTCCGGTCAATGTCATACGAACCAGGCCCGTCTCCGAGCTCGGCTGCGTCGCCGCCTACGACCTTGTTCCATTGCTGCTGCTCAAAGAGCCAGATGGCACGGGAGAAGAGGCCTGCAGCGACGAGGTAGAGCAGACAGGTCGAGGCTACGAGAAAGACTTGTAGCTTTGCCGATGAACCGCCCCTGCAAGAGTTAGATGGGTTAGAGCCAAAGAACGAGAGTCTTACCTGTAGAGAACATATCCTACAAGACCTCCACACAAGAGTCCAAGAATGACCGGCAGAGGCACTGCAGAAGCGGGCGCTGAGAAAGAAACACCAGCGACAAAGACAATACCCTCAATACCCTCACGAAGCACCGTGATGAAAGGCAACACAAACATGGCGTATTTCTCAAAAAAGTTGACGAGCCATGCACGCTTCCCATGAGCCGTCACAGGTGCCTCGATGGCCTTTGCTAGCTTGACGCGCCATTTCTCCTCCATCTTGCCGACGCGCAGCAGGGCGCCGCCCATGATGGTGATGATGACGGCCGAGACGAGCGAAAAGACGCCCTCGTAGTAGTACTCATGGTCGGCCCAGGCGTCGGTGCCGAGGATGTAAAAGATGCCGATGATGATGGCTGAGCCGACGAGACATAGCGCAAAGCCGGTGGCGGTGCCGAGCCAGACCTGACGATTAGCTGGGTCTTGTGAGGAGAGACATGAGAGCTCACCTGTGTGCGCAGGGCCTTGTACAGGCTGGCGTCGCGCTGGGAGCCGTCGAGGGTCTGTTTCAGGAATGCGAGCAGGACCGAGACGATGATGGCAGTCTCGAGCGTCTCCCGGAAGACGACGACAAAGACGGGGACTGAAAAGAGCTCGAGCATCGTGACGTTGGCTGTGTACTCAATTCATGGCAAAAGTTGTGAATCTGAGACGATCAGATAAAGTCCGAGGACGGTGGCTAACCCCCACTCGGCGGTTAATAAGGGTCACCGGATGCCCACTTGGTGCGTGAGATGTCGAATCACGGGCTGAGCCGGAGCCTTGGAGACAAGAGGCCCGGTTTCTTGAGTCGCCTGAGGAAGAAAACTCTGTGTCGGCGTGGAAACCCCTCATAACAAGCTACAACTTGTCGCTTCTTGCGTGAGTGGATGAGGCCTGAGGAGACTCTGACAGCTACCCGCAGCAGCTCGCGTGGCGTCTTGAGCCTGAAGACCCTGGATGCGTCCGACGTCGGATTATCTGATTGATAAGATCCCTGCACGGCCCTGAAGATCCAGTTGGTGGTGGTGTGAGGCCGTCCCCACGCTCGCATTCTTTAGCCGACACGCACCCTGAGACTCTGCTCTTCAACACCGTCAACATGCATCAAGTCTGGGCTGCGGCGCTGGCCCTGCCGTGGGCGTCACTGGCTGCTATTGTGGCTTACGACTTTTCCATCGAATGGGTCAGGGCTAATCCTGATGGCGCCTTTGAGCGTCCCGTCATTGGCATCAACGGCCAGTGGCCCATCCCGCGCATCGAGGCCAGCGTCGGCGATACGGTGCTGGTGAATGCACGGAATAATCTGGGCAACCAGACCACGTCGCTTCATTTTCATGGATTGTTTATGAGGGGGTCTAATCACATGGATGGGCCCGCGCAGGTCACGCAGTGTCCTATTCCACCGGGGGAGTCGTTCTTTTACAACTTTACGGTATGTTTTGTGAGAAGTGGTTGGACATGGCTGACAATGGCAGATCACTCAACCGGGAACGTATTGGTATCACTCTCACACTGAGGGCCAGTATCCCGATGGTTTACGAGGACCTCTCATCATTCACGACCCAGAGTCGCCTTTCAAGGACAAGTATGACGAAGAGATTGTTTTGAGTCTGTCGGATTGGTATCACGATGAGATGAGAGTTTTGATTCCCGAGTTTCTGCGCAAGGGCAACCCGACTGGTGCAGAGCCTGTGCCTCAAGCAGCTTTGATGAATGAGACGCAAGACTTGAAAGTTGCGGTTCAGCCCAGCAAGACTTATCTGCTACGGTTGGTCAATCTCGGCGCCTTTGCTGGCCAGTACTTTTGGATTGAAGGCCACAACATGTCCATCGTCGAGGTTGACGGTGCATACACCAAACCGGCCGAGGCAAGCATGATTTATCTGTCTGCTGGACAGCGAAGCAGTGTTTTGGTTACTACAAAGGCTGGCTCTGACAACTTTCCCATTGTTGCCAGCATGGATACAGCAAGTTGCCCGTGACTCTGTTGAATTCGGCTGACCTTGTAGGACCTGTTTGATATTCTGCCTGATGACCTCAACTGGAACGTCACCGGGTGGCTCGTCTACGATGAAGCAAAGCCTTTGCCAAAGCCTGCCTCTGTCGCCGAGTTTGATCCTTTTGACGACATTGAGCTTGTGCCATATGACGAGATGCCGCGTCTCCCCAAGCCCAGCAAGAGTGTTGAGCTGGAAGTTATTATGGATAACTTGCGAGACGGCGCAAACTATGCCTTCTTCAACAACATCACCTACCGCGCACCCAAAGTTCCGACTCTGTACACCGTCTTGACCAGCGGCGAGCAAGCTACAAACCCTCAAGTCTACGGGACGTACACGCACAGCTTTGTTTTGAAAAAGGACGAGATTGTGCAGATTGTGCTCAACAACAAAGATGACGGACGGCATCCTTTTCACTTTCACGGGCATCACTTTCAGGTTTTGTACCGCAGTGATGACGACGCTGGTGACTTTGTCGGGTCGGAGGAGGACTTTGCGGCTACACCAATGAGGAGGGATACCGTTCTTGTCAATGGAAATGGAAACGTGGTGCTGCGGTTCAAGGCTGATAACCCAGGTGAGTGACCCGTCTATTTGTTAGAGTCTTGCTAACGTAATAGGTGTTTGGCTATTTCATTGCCACATTGAGTGGCATGTTGCATCCGGGCTGATTGCGACGTTCGTTGAGGCGCCGCTTGAGCTGCAGGCATCGCTCAAGTTGCCCCAGAACCACTTGGATGCTTGCAAGGCGGGAGACGTCCCTTTTGCGGGTAACGCTGCTGGAAACACGGATAATCTGCTTGATCTCTCTGGCGAGAATGTTCCGCCTCCTCGCTTGCCTGATGGGTATGTCACTTTTCCACCTCATTTGACTCAGCTAACCAAACAGTTTCACTCCCCGCGGTATCTTTGCGCTTGCTGTCAGCACACTCATGGGCATCGTCGGCGTCTACGTCGTGGCATCGTACGGCCTCAAGACAGAGACCAAGAAAAAGAGGAGCGCCGAGCGAGAGCCGCTTTTGGCGTCAGAGGACACTCCCGGGCCGGAACCAACAGGCCGCTCCGTACAGGGCGAGAACACGGTGTCGCGGAGGTAATTGCACCCGAGCTTGAACAGAGTCTTGATTAATACGTCGTAGAAATACACCAGCTCCATTTGACGATATTGTATAAAAAAATGTAGTTGTAAACTAGGTATTAGATGAATCGCTCCCAAAACGCCCCTACTCCTTTGACTCTTCTATTTCTTGGTCGGCACCTCTGCGGCCGGGTACTTGGACACTTCGCGTAGATGGTCGGGCGTGCCGAGGGCTTCCATGGGGCTTCCGCGCTGCTGGTGGGCGACCTTGCGACCGCAGTTTTTGCAGTAGTGGCTGATGTGAGGCGCGCAGTGGCATGTGTAGGGAAAGATGACGCCAAAGAGGGTCGTGAAGAAGAGGGCGACGGCGATTCCACTGCAGACTGTTAGAATGTTCCCTCTCAGATTGTCAATGTGCTTACTGTGTCGTTCCCGAAGCCTCCTTCTTGACCTTTGTCACTGAGCGGCGCTGGCAGAACGGACAGTCGACCGTATCTGACTGGTCACCCAGTAAGTTCAGCGGCGTGACGGTGTCGGCGCCCGGTGGGTGCACGGCGACAGGCGCCGGAGACTGGCTGGGCACAATCATGCTCTCGTGGCCGGTGTAGCCCATCTGCCCGGGCACCATGTGGCCTGCGAGCGCGGGGTGCTGGAGGATCGGAGGCGACTGGGCTCCGTCGTAGCCCATGACGCTCTGCGGCGGAGGAGAGACGGTCGACGGAGGCGGCATGGTGCTGTACTCGCTCTTGGGG
>JAADYS010002133.1:0-28824 GCA_012931995.1 Fusarium albosuccineum | reverse complement strand
GATAAGGGACCTATAATACATCGAGACATATGACCTTAGTTATATCGTGAAATCTAACAGAGGGGGCAACGGAGGGAGGGGGGGCGCCGTCACCAAACTGCACGTCAGCAGACACCCCGGATTTCCCTGACGGACGGTATTGCCCTTGGAAGCGAACCTAGCCTCTCTCACATGGCAGATTGTTGTCTTGTCGTCTCATCTCGTCGCTGTCTTCTGTCTCGGCGGGGCCACGTTTCTCTGCCTTCTCACCGGATGGAACAAGAACCGGGTCATGTCGATCCGCCACCGGCTAGTGTCCGAGCTGAATCGCGCCATAGCCTTTTCGACTCTTGTTTTAGATCAAGAAAAGAGAAAAGAGACAACATCGGTCAGACAGCCGATTTTTATTTCTCCAGCGTTGGATAGCCCACACGCACGCCCCCTCCAGCAGGCAAAAGCAATCAACATGTACTGCAAATGCCGGCGGTTCTAGCGGTTCTAGAAGCCCCCTTCCAATGCCGGGCCCATTACACACACCCAGCAGCAGCAGAGTCGGTCAACAGAACAAGAGCCAGCCCAGTGACTTGGACGTACCGCGGCGTTATCAATCCATCTCATTTTCGCATCTTTTGTGACTGCCCCGGCGGAGCTCCGAGGCGCTAAATGAGTCCATTTGTCTCCCTTTTTTAGGCTTGTTGTCTCTTCTCCCGCCCTCCACTCCTTTTACACTTTCCTCCGTGCTCCTCAAATGGATCCCCACCGCTTCGGGGCATCGCATCCAAAGTACGGAGTACTTGTTGGAGGTATTTCGCCTCCCGCGGGGCAATGGCATAAACACTTGGTTCATTCATTCCCCCTTGCCGCACAGACGGAAAACTCACTCTCTTCTTTATATCCTTCGGATCTCTTTTCCGTTTTCTGCGCGCAGACGAGTCGAGCACGGATATCCAGCTTTGTCGACCCCATCCTACGTCAACCTTCTTTTAACGCTCAAACTCAGACACCGCCAAGACATCACACTCAGCTCGTTTCACATCCTCAGGTATGTGTTGTCATGTCCAAAAAGTGAGGCCATATTGAATAACCGAGATCAAGATCATTCCCATGACCACCCCAAGGAACACCACTCTTTCCCAACCAGAGTACGACGCAAAGTCTGCCGAAGGCCTGCTGGTGCTTGTCAGGCATTTAGAGATCACATCTCATAACATGGCCAAAGAAACGCCTTCCACCGACCAAGCAAAGACTCTCGTCGGCGACATTGGGGAGTACCTGATCCAGGCGGCCCAGGCCTGGGCACAGTTAACCGACGCCCTCGTCGAGAGTCGCCAGATTCAACAAGCCGTTCTGGATGCACATGAGCAGGCCAGAAGCAGAAACCATCTTTCGGATCTCTCGACCGTGGTTGCGATGGATGTTGACCTTTCAAAGCTCAGGTATGTCGTGTCTACCAACCCCGCGCCCTCTAGACACCTTTCAGCCGTGTCTCCCTACTCATGGTTATGGTGAGCTGACGAAACTGAATAGCAAGATTCGCGATTTGACTGCTCAATTCTCGCGGGACGTCAATGAAGTCTGGCGCAGTGGCTCTGGGCGCGGTGGTAGTACAAAGTGATTGCTTGTCATTTTTGGTTGTGTTCATGTATTCAGGGTCGGTTGGTTTATTTTTTTTAGCGATCCCCATCATAATGATATCCAATCTCACATATCGTGAGAGCTTTACCGTATCTTGTCCCTCTGAGCTGCTCTGCAATCGGGTACTGGTGTAACAAAGTCAAGCAAGTACTACCTTAGCCTTTGCTTACGATAGGTTGTTCCAAGGCCCGACATTGAATGTCGGTATGCGCAACTGAGGTATTGGAGTCAAGGTGCAGATGAGGCACTACACCTCCACAAAGCACTCAGTGGTACCGCCATGGGAATTCTTTGTGAGGTGGGTAACATCACACAACGCTCTCTATTGTGCCCTCGGCCCCATTTTCCAGGCAATAGAAATTGGGCAAAACCGGAAATAAGGCCGTTGGCATTTGGGCATGTCATCAGCCAAGACTCAGTCTCATTCATTTCAGTGCGGTTCTACCCGATGCCCGGTGTAGTACACCTTGTTGTGCAACCCCAGGTGCATTGGTCTTGACCCCCGCAATGCTTTCTGTCGGGTTTGCATCACTTCACCACCACGAGTATGTTATTATTTTCATCTGAATATGAAAATATGTTCTCGCCTGGGCGCTGCTACCGTAAATAGTAGGCGTCATCTGGTCATATTATCGTACAGCCGTGGCGGGGGTAAGGTCAATATCCAAGTCGTTGGAGGATCCTCAGAAGGTGGCGAGGCCCTTTCGCACTAGTAGATAAGGGGGCTATTCCTGAGCTTTGTTCACAATAGGTGGACCCTGACGAGTTCTATGACGCTCATGAACAACACACCATTGCGTTACACTTCTGCCTGCTCAGGCCCTTAAGTGATGCCGTGAATACGAGGAGAGCACAACAGACTCAGTCAAGCCTTTCATGTTGAACGACCGACCAACACGAGACTCCCGGTACCAAATTCACGCAGCAATAACATTCCTCTGGCAATGATTTAACATTCAATACCAAGCTTTTTGAGGTTCGTATTCTCGGGGATGGCTTGAGACTAAACCAACATTGGTGTGGCTTCCATTTCATCCCACCTAACCCCGATTCACATCCATGCTCGATGCCCGACAATGCACAACAATTTGGCTAATCCAGTCTCGGTGTCACCGAAACTGTGCATAAAATGCATTCTTTTTTAAAAGATTGCGAACCATTGATCGAACCGTCCCTTGGGGTCCCACTGTTTCTTCAGTTGCCTCAATCTTGGTAGACTTTCCCCATAGATTTCCTCAAGAGACTCGTCGCCATACGCGAAATTAATATACCTAGAATGGTTGTTCAGCAAGAATACCTTACGAAATCATGTTTCGGGTGACTTACGTCCTCTGAGGTTCAAACCCGCTCGTTGACCTCCAAAGCTCCCGCACTCTAGACGAGTACGCCTCGACACCTGAATCACTAGACGAATCAACATGCCCAGACAGTGTCCAAGCATAGTAGTTGATGGCCCGGTGAGCATAAGATGCACCCTCAGAGCCAATGTCGCGAAGTACATAGTTGGAGTAGCACTCAATCAGAATAGTGGTGTTGGTCAGGTTGGTCGTCGCCACAAAGTCGACATACTCATCATCCCACACGGCCTGAAACGTAGGGTAGTCAAAAGTCTCGAGACCAGTGAACCATCCCGGCTTGCGGCCACCTTTGACGCACAGGGCGTCAGTGTCATCGTTGATATGAGGATAGGTCATGATCTGGGTGGTGTCATCATCGGGCTCCAGATCGTAGAGCGACTGAAACGCTTCACGCCCAGCTTCAGCATCACCTCTCATGAAAAAGACCTGGGCGGTGATAACTGGATCAGGACGATGTGAGAAGCCCCAGTGTAGGGTCATGTCTTCGGTGAGGTTCAGCCTGTTGACGGCAACAATGTAGGCTTCCAGCTTGTCTCCAGAAAAGATGAGTTCCCCGGTCCAAACTCGACCTTCATCAATGAGGGGGTATGCATTCATCACGACAGATGTGACGATACCAAAGTTGGGGCCAGCGCCCAGGATCGCCCAGAAGAGATCCGAATTGGTGTCTTTGGAGACTTGGATAAGCTCGCCGTCAGCCGTGACAAGGTTTGCAGACACGACGTTGTCGACGGGCATGCCGTAACGGTTCATCCCACGGCTAACACCTCCACCGAGCGTGGCGCCTAAAACACCAACACAATTGCAGCCGCCATTTACTAGGAGATTCGTCAGTGGGTTTACTCCAAGTGATTGGATTCTTTTGCGACACTCACAAACTTGCACGCCATTGGCATAGGCTGCATCAACCCAGTCACCGTTCAATGTGCCACCTCCAATTGTGACAAGGTCCCGAGCTTCATTGAAAGTGATGGAGTTGAGCCCTGTTAGGTCGATCACTACATCGTTATCGCAAGTACGAGCCCAACCATGGGCACCAGACTGAGCAAGAAATTTGATCTCCTGTTTGTTGCAGTATTCGACCTTGGCCAGGGTCAGACAGGTATAAAAGAGTTGTACGGTATCAACTTACAGTCTTCGCAACGTCTTCCTCTTCAGCGACATGCACAATGTAACCCGGCCGGGGAGCATGGTAGTCGCTCCATCGTGGTGCCGAGGAGATATTGGCAGTGACCGAAGCTCCCTCTGATAGAACAGAACCAAGGTCTTCGACGATGTCTAGGGGATCACTGGGATACCCAAGGGCAAAGGGACTCTGAAGGGCTAGAATAGTCCACAAGAAGGTTTTGAAGTAGATCATGGTAAAGTGCCTGGTGGCTTGGACAAGTATGATTGATTTGGGCTGGCTCCAGAATGACAACCCGGGACAACGATGGCCCTTTTATATCTACATTCAACACTTTTGTCTATCTCGTCTCATAAAAATTACAGAATGCCACTCTTACATGAATTTCATAGATCTCTGCATATCAACGGCGTCATGGTAGCCCTACCGTATAGTGCGGCTTATTCGGACTGTCCATCTCGGCCAATCGCTGATTGCTCGGAGATTTGCGACATCGATTAGCTGCGTAACAGGGAGGCTGAGCAGCGCGAATACTACGCGTCGAATCACTAGCCTGCAGCTTCATTGGGCTTGGCCATGCAGAGTTTGGTAGTGACGCTTAAGTTGACCTCGCGTCTTGATAGTCGCTTTAACTCCGACGACGTAGGGGGAAAAGGGTCTTGGGATCAGCACACATGTACTTCGAGACATTAATCTTGAAAATGGCACCGAGCGACGCGAGTTAACTCAGAAAATAATACCGCGAGCTCGTCGGCGATTTGCTTCTCGCGGGACCTGCTCGCTGGGATTGCTAAGGTTAGATTTACGCTTAAACCTCCCTCGCGTCTTACTTGCTACTTTAACTCCGGACTCATCCGTGATCATAGATATTCATCATCACAGAGCCCAACTATGCATTGTACTTCAAACAGTCAACACGCTAAATGGCTAGAGACTATAAGAACTTGGGATAATTGTCAAAGACGTGGGGAACGCCTCATCATCATCTGGGCAGACCTGGGGACGCTTCTCTCATTGGTTCGCTCGTATGGGCAGGTGATATTACGCCCTGAATTACGACGTCTATGGAGATACTGAGGCATAAATACGAGAGGAGAGTAACTCACCTTTAGGTATAAAAGGAATAAATTGGTGTTTCAAGGTTGGAATCTGGGACTTGGTGCTTCAATGGGGAGCAAAAGCCAGTCTCGACGACTCAGGATCGTCTCCAATCTACCGGCCCTGTCCACTTCTCATCGGATATCCATAATTCAAATGCGGCCTATCAGATGCTTAACTAGATGTTTAATGGACTTTAAAAAGAGCCCCATCAATAAATTAGAACCTTAAGTCTTATCTCGAGTGATGAGCAAGCTCTAATTAAGCAGGTTCAGCTGGGTGATCTCATCGGCCTGAGGATAGCATAATCTGCCGAAACGCCAGTGAGTTATAGACTATGGTAAAGAATAGACCACAAAGCTATTACCCTTGTCTCGATTTATAGATTATGAAACGCAGAACCTTGTTGAAATCAATTTGAGTGCTTCATAGCTGATGAGGGCCACCTACAGTGTTTCGCTTCTTAGCACGTGATAAGGCCAAAGGCAAAGAGATCGACATTTGCTTATTAGGTACACGGGGCATTTTCTAACCTACCTAAGTACCTAGGCTCTTTTCAGGATTGGCATATAAACAGGGGCAGTCCTGGTGCAGATCTTTAGCTCACACCCATCCAGTCGGATCAGAGCGACGCGCCGCTCATCCGATCGAGCACCCAGGGACCGCTGAAGAAGATCTTACTTGAACATCGATCGATCATAAATGACAGGTAGGGCAAACGAAAGTCTTCTCCGAGGAGCTAAAGAGGTGGTGGAACGATTAGGTGTGACCACATCCCACAGAATAACGTGGGAACGTGGGGGCGGGGAGGTCATACTCCCAACCACGGTCGACTTTCAAAGGTGAGTTGGGATTGGGTAGTAGTAGATGCTGACTGAGGTGAGTAAATACCGCAAGTTCTACATGATCACTCGGCCTGCCCTCTTCAGGTTTGATGAGCTTGACCTTCAAACGGGTGGCCAGGAGCAGACCAGGGCTGTATCCGAGTTATCCATAATCCCTATGCCAGTGGACGTTAAGCTTGGGGAATTAAAAATTATCAATCGGCTGATCAAGAATCTAATAAATAAGCTATTGAGCCCGAACTAGACATTAGTACCTCCTCACGTGGTGAACTCTTTTTCGGCCCACATGAGTTGACGGGTGGCCCGTTAGGCCAGTCTTCAAATTAAAAGGCTTCATAGATACACCTGGACAGACAAAAAAGCAACCTTGAGTTGAATTATCACCCTATTTCATGTTAAATTCGATGTGTTAGCTCATATCTGTCAAGATTCGAGCTCTTCCCATAGTATCACCTCTGAGGAGTCGGTCAGTACGCTCTGGGAGCTCTATTAATATGGACTAACGCTAAGTTGATCTGTCTGCAAGATTTATTAGTAGAGAGGTCCAGCCGGACCCCCACGGAGCTGCAGCAGGTATGAGCCGCGCGATTACACGGTCACAGAAACTCCCAGGAGTATTAATAGCAATGGAGATCGTCTTGACATCTGGTGTATTAAGACTCTGCTCTACTTTCTTGTGCCTCAAAATAATCATACACGGTAGAGTCTTTCAATAACGATCAGAAATGCTGTCCCTTTCTGCAAGCATCGCCGTATTCTCCGATTTACCACCTCCTTGACCAAAAGCTAGGAGAACTTCTCATCGCTCTTGTGGCCTTTTCATCATTAAGTATCACCATATTCACTCCAGATGCAGTGAACACACTCACTGCCAGCAACTGCTATAATAGTATTGATTAAACTCAGTGTCCTCTTATCAAATGGACTACCTCGTGTCGATGCAAGAGCAGAAGTCGCGGATGCTTGCCTGAACGGCGGTAAGCCTTTAACGGCTTTAAGCCCTTAACGGATTAGCTTTCGTATTGGTCAAGTCTCGGCGAGTTAGTCGAAGCGCCAGAATGCAAGGGGTGCCACAATCTCGACCGCCACCAGATACTTTTGTCCTCCCGCCATTTCTCCAGCAGATGGAGGTACTCTAAATCGAAAAGAGGCCATTGACAAATTCGCGCCATTTGCCACTGCAAACACATGGGGCATACAACCAATGAGGTATGGAAACAACCATCCCCTCACGGACAAGCGTCCCCCAGACTTCAGCCCTGTTGACGATGGAAGGGCTCCAGTTCCCCATGGGGTTGGAGCATGGGATGAAAGCCAAAGCGGCGCCTTGGTGATTATATTTCCTAGACTGGACCATGAAGCTTCATCGACTGGAGTAGCCAACGTTCCGTTCACCTAGACCCCTGCACCGACTCATTCACAGTGAAACCGGGCCTTACAAACCTAGACAAGCCGTTTGCGCTTAGCCTGGCACACAGCCATTTAGCACAGGGATCGATGGCATCCAGAAGAATTGGCTGATGCCACAGCTGACTGACCGAGTCATTCACGCACGTCTCTCCCTTCAAATCCCCCGGATCGGCCCCTCCACTTCCCACTTCCCTTCTGCTTCTTCCCAATCTTTGTGTCGCATTCTACCAAGATCGCTCACATGTGCTGACTGGAACCCTTTTGGGTTTGCGTCGGTTGTCGCAGTCATCGACATGGCTGACTATACCACCAATGTCTCCGTTTCAATTGGCGTGACCCTCCCTCTGGCCGCCGTTGCCCTGGTCCTCCGACTCATCTCGCGACGGCTCACAACCGCAGGATATGGCTATGAGGATATATTTGCTGTGATTGGCTTTGTACGTCTCTTGATAAATTCTCCGCTATTTCCCCCGTGAATGCTGACTGATAGTTTTATTTGTAGTTCGGCGCTGTGGCCTATGCAGCCGTCTCGCTCATCTGTACGGACCTCCCGGCTACCTCGTCGACGTACACTACTGACCCATTTTGATAGGGCTACTCCACTATGGACTCGGTCGACCGATCGCAGATGGCCCGAAAGACCTCACCGAAGCCGAAAGACTCGAAAAAGCCTGGATTCTGACCTGGCTGGGCAGCGAAACCTACACCTTTGGAATCGCCTTCTCCAAGTTCGCCATCCTGACGTTCTACTGGCGCATTTTCAAATACACGCGTATCCGTATCCCAATCCAGATCCTGAGTGTCCTCGCAGTCTCGTGGTTTATTCTACGAATATTAGTAGTCAACCTCCAATGCATCCCGATCCAGGCCTTGTGGGACAAATCGATCAAGGACGCCCAGTGCAACATCAAAGAGTCAACATTCTTCTTTTCAACTGTGTTGACCCATGTCATCATTGACTGCATGATACTTACCCTTCCCGCTGTCGAGGTAGGAAGAATGCACCTACCGACTGGCCAAAAGATTGCCGTTATCGCGTTGTTCATGTTTGGAACCTTGTAAGCTGGTCCTCGAGGTTCAGGGATTGTAGCTAATCCAGATACAGGGTCTGCATGTCTTCCATCTTTGTCCTCATCGAGTCCCTTCGGTTTGACTCCCATACAAAGGAGTTGTCGTTGGAAATGGGTGTGCACCTTGCTTGGGCTGGAGCTGAAACCAACCTCGCCGTTATTTCCGGTATGTAACCAAATCCTCGGAATATCTGCATCACTAACGACCTTTGAAGCGTCACTCCCACTACTCCGCCCTGTTTTCCGCCGCATGGTACCCGGCTCATTCCTTACTTCCCACGACAGTGGACAGACTGGTCAATCCGGCAACGACCAAAGTGGAGGCGTAAGGCTGGCATCTGCAGCAAACTCCAAAGATCGCAACAGAGGTGGATCAAGCTCAACAAATGAAGCAGCTGATCTTGAAATTGGTCCGGGACGTCCTCAACACCATACCTTCGAGATAAGTCGCGGCACACAAACCAACTTTTCCAACCCCTGGAGAAAGTACTCGTCATCAAGGGACGTGTATGGCTATAACGATGAGACCAACGATTAAAGTAGGCGAAAGCTTCATGTAAGGCGTGTTTGATATATGTGATACCCGTTTGTTTGAATAATAAGAGAATATTCAGGGCTCAAATACAATTCCAACTAATTTTAGAGTTATGTGGTTATTCTAATGCTCTACATATCTAGGTGGTATTTCAGGCAGATGTTGGTTACACTTGGGTACCTAGGTAGGCAGTTGGCAACTCCGCAAATGCGAAGGGCGTTCCTGCCCAAGACTGCAGCCTCGTCTGCTTGAGCACTGCGCCGCGCTCAAGCTGAGAGCCCCGCCCCAAAAAGGCATCCCACCTTGGCGAACATGCATCTTTCATCTGCGCCCGTAAGACGAGGCTTTTGACCTGGCAACAAACCTCACTGTCCCTTCATCGTTACCATGCCGTATTCACGACCCTCTCGACGCGACGACTTCGAAGTTGCCATCATCTGTGCCCTCCCGCTCGAGTACGACGCCGTTTGTTACGTCTTCGACGAGTTCTGGGACGATGACGGCGACCATTACGGACGAGCCCCGGGAGATCCTAACTACTACACCACAGGTCGCGTGGGCAAATACAATGTCGTCCTGGCACTTCTTCCGCAGATGGGCAAAGTCAACGCAGCTAGCGCAGCGGCTAGTATGCGCTCGAGCTACTGTGGCGTGCGGTTGGCCCTACTTGTCGGAATATGCGGTGGTTTACCTTTTGCTGGACACGGCGAGATCTTGCTTGGCGATGTTGTCATTAGCAAGACTGTGATCCAGTATGACTTTGGCAGACTATATCCCGACAAGTTTTCTACCAAGAGTACCACCGAACATAACTTGGGTCGGCCAAGCAAAGATGTACGCAGTCTAGTTGCGACATTTGAGACCGACCGAGGCCGGGAACAGCTAGAGCAGTTAAGCGCACACTTTCTTGAGCAGCTTCGGGGACAGGCTGCTCAGAAGAACCGTCAGGGCAAATATGATTATCCTGGAACCGCGCTAGATAGGCTCTTCGAGGCTTCCTATCGTCACAAGCACCACGCAACGGCAGAATGCGTCTGCCGCGACTGTCATAATGACTCAGATCCAGTCTGTGACAAAGTACTTAGCTCATCCTGCGATGACCTCGGCTGCAGTGACCACCACCTAGTGGTTCGAAACCGCCTTCAGAAGAGGCGGCAGTCAACAAGTAACGACAGCAAGACGACACCTCACATTACGCTACATGTGGGGGCTATTGCCTCGACCGACATGGTAATCAAATCTGCTACCGACCGGGACAAGATCTCTAAATTGACTGGCGCAATCGCATTTGAGATGGAAGGCGCCGGGATCTGGGATGAAGTGCCCTGCATCGTCGTCAAAGGTGTATGTGACTACGCCGACAGCCACAAGGCAAAAGGGTGGCAGAACTATGCTGCAGCAACAGCGACATCAGCCGCAAAGGCCATCCTTAAGCGCTCCATCCAAACAGACAAAGTCCAGAAAGAATGCGTCAGCAGTTGGCATTACACCTCTATCGAGATCTTAGACAATGCAGACAGCAATCAAGACACTCCTACGGTCCAGCCACAGTCTTCTCGAGCCTTCTCTACTATCCCGTTTCCCCCAGATCCCAATTTCGTGGAGAGAGTGAAGATTTCCAGCTGGATAACAGACAGAGTCGCCTACCCAGGTGGCCGGGCAGCACTTGTTGGCCTTGGCGGCATGGGGTGAGAGCAACTTGCGCCCTAACTTAATCTCTGGGGATTTGATACTAACGGAAGAAGGAAATCACAAATTGCCATTAACTATGCATATCAAGTTCGACAAGCCTCACCCACAACTCATGTCTTTTGGGTACGTGCAAGCTCCAGGGCCCATTTTAAAAAAGCGTACCGAACTATCGCCAACGGATTAAAACTGCGTGGGCGGGATGATACGAAATGCAACGTGCTTCAACTGGTTCACTCTTGGCTCATCGACGAGAAAAACGGACCCTGGATGATGGTCGTCGACAATGCCGATTCTGAGGATGTTTTCTTTTCCGTTCGAAGAGCCAGCCACTAGCGTCCTTCCTACCAAAAGCCGGCCCTGGATCGATCGTCTTCACCTCCCGCAACACAACTGCCGCGAGGAGGTTAGCTGGCCCTAAAAACATACGTCGTGTGTCAAACATGGACCAAGACCAAGCATTGCAATTTTTATGTAAACATCTCAACCAGCAACACAATCCTAATAGCTCGATGACGGAGCTTGTTGAAGCTCTGGACCGCATTCCACTCGTTATCAAACATGCCGCGGCCCATATACGGTGGAAAGGACCGCACATGTCAGTGTCAATTTTCCTGGAGGAGTTGCGCGCAAATGACAAGAACAAAGCGGATCTCCTCGGTGGGAAATTGGTTGCTCTACGACAAAACGGCAAGACGGTCAATTCAGTCATGTCGACATGGCAATCTACTTTCGAGCAAATTCAGCGTGAGAGGCCGTCTATCACCGAACTTCTACCTTTCATCTGCTTTCTTAACCCTCGGGGCATTCCCAAGTGCCTGCTCAAAGCCTACTACTGCAACCTAGATGGAAAACATGATATAGAAAAGGACCTCGATGTCTTGCTGAAATACTCGGTTATCAATTTTTCAAGCGAACAAAACGTGTTTTATATACATCCCCTAGTTCAATTTTGCACACGAACATGGCTTTCGTCAGTGGACAAGATACAACAGCGGAGCAAGTCGGGACGACGTCAACAAAGAAAAGATGACGAAGGTTGGCGACAAACACTGTTACGATTATTAGCAGATCAATACCCCTCGGAGCCGGAAGACCATGAGTCTTGGAGCCTTTGCAGACAGCTGGACCCTCAGGTTGACGTGATCCTGGGGAAAGAGCCACAAGATCACAAGGACTTTGAGAGATGGGCGCGGCTACTACATCATTCGGGAATTCACCGACATTTGATGGGGGAATATCAGAAAGCTGCACAGATGCATCGACAATGCCTAAAAGCAAGGCGAAGGGTGCTGGGTCCAGAACACCTAGACACGCTGAAGAGCCTGAACCAATCCGCAGTGGTCTTATGGCATGAATCAAAATATGAGGAGTCGGCGCAAGTGAATCGGCAGTGCTTAGAAGCACGGCAAAGATTGTTTGGTGAAAACCACCCAGACACGGCTAAGAGCTTGTCCAATCTTGCAGTAGACTTGCACGCTCAAGGAAAATATGACGAATCAGAAAGACTGAACCGGCAGTGTCTAGAAATGAGACAGAGGGTGCTGAGTGCAGACCACAAAGACATATTAAAGAGTATGCGCAACCTTGCCTTGGCCTTGCACTATCAGGGAAAGTCCGAGGAGTCGGCTGAGTGGCTTCAGCGTAGCCTTAAAGCGAGTGAGCGGGTATTTGGGGGGGAGCATCCGAACACGCTTCGTAGTGTCAACACTTTGGCATGGTCCGAGTGGCAACATTGCCGGTTCGCTGAGGCGAGTGAGTTATATCAGAGGGCACACAGCAGCTTCATGAGGGTATTGGGATCTGACCATCCTGAGACACAAAAGTGCCTGGAGAATTGGACCGACATGGAGCAGGATGCGGCGACATATTTTTACACAGTATGATAGTTTCTTCACAGGGTTTTACATGGAGATTACCTTTTAAACATGTCATTCGGGCGCTACAGTTGAGATTGATACGAATTCAAGTCGAGGTCTCGGCGAAGTCCCCAACGGGCAACGAAATAGAAAATGAGATATGAGTCGGTATGTAGACAATAAAGCTAGTAGGGGATATGGGCTGGTAATTAGTAGTTTAGACGATGCTTATACACCATAAAGACATGCTTAGGTGATTGTCATGGGGGGCTCATGTGTGATGGAAATATTTAGTAAAGTTTAGATGAGTCCATACTTGGTAGGAGCGGTCTAGAAAATTATCATGGCCAGGTCATGTATACGGTTCTATGCAGGCTTGGGTTTGCTGAGATACTGTTGATGTGTTGGTGTTGTAGCTATCCTCGGTGCCTTTGGCAAGAGAACTCAATTCAGGAGGAATTCACAGCAACTCACCAGGGTTCAGGCAATCTGTTTAATTCCGTAAATAATTGTCACTGAGGGACACAGCGGATTCAAGGGCTTATGAAATTTACGAATCAACTATTTCATCCTGCTTCCCCGATTTAAATTTTCCATCTTGTCGTTTCGAGAACTCATCCTCACTAACCCTAGGCTCTTCAAGATGGCTGAAACTAGGCGGTGCTTGTGGTAAACACCAGTAATCAGCACAAGGGGTGCATTCGACCTGTTCTTCCTTCGCCTTTGGTTGCTCAACCCTCCTTTGGCTTCGACCGAAGCATAGCGTCAGTAGACGGGCCAAGCGGAAGAGGCGTCGAAAGTCAGGCATGGTGATGAAAGCGTGGGGTTTCTGGTGAGACGAACAAAGCTATGTTCAGATAATTAGGTGAAACTCAACGTGCTTACATGAGTTCAAGACACTTACAGAGAATGAGATGATTGTATGCGGCTGTTCAAGGTTGGCAGTGAATCAAGAGGTTTTTACGTGAAGTGGGTTGTTCGTGATTTTTTTGGAATAGCTAATGACTTGGATGAAAGTGTTAGAAAGTTTGTAAAGAGCAAGTTTGCACGTCAAAAGAGCGGAGGGAGGGGGCAATTTATCTTTGTTTGATCGCGATGTTATTCAGTGAATCAGTTACAGTCGTTGATGGCATCCGACAGTGGTTCACGATCAAGTCTACAAAACGCTTTAATTTACACGCCCCCGACTGTTTTCCACCCCGGGGCATCTAAAGACGCGGAGTGAAGCAAGCAGACACTCTTGTACGACTTGAGAGTTGGTGCTTGCTTGTTCTCGTCCAACATGGCGATATCGATAAGAGCCAACCTTGCTGGCACACAATTCACTGCTCATTGTTCACCATCGTTTGTAGAAACAAGATACGCTGCCTTGTTCTTGGAAAGATCAGCCACCAATCATGTAACTCGTAGTGGTTTCGGAGCAAGTGCCGGGAAATGTAGCCCGCATCTCCACCTAGGAGTCGGGCCGCGTCGTCGGATACCGGGGTTTCGGATAATGCTGGTTTTACCCAAATACATCGTAAACCTTGTCCCTATTCTTTGTCTCATCTTCAAAATAACCTTTTATCCACTTCATTGACGTTTGGATCCCAACATAGTCTTCCTTTCATCGAGTCTTGCATATGTTGTTAACCCCGCAGCCGATCATCTCCAAACTCTGAGCGATTATCACCAAACATCATCATCATTCATTCCCCCGGTTCTCAAAAGAGCTCAAATTTCTTTACAAAATGACGGGCCATGAGGTTCTTAACAGGGATGAAGTCCTCTCATCGCTCCCTCCGGTGACAGCCACCAGCCTCCGCAGCCAAGTTCGTCAGGAACTCGCAGCATCCACCAAAACGCCTATCCTCGTCATCCTCGATGACGACCCAACCGGCACACAAACATGCCACGACATCAATATCCTAACAGTTTGGGACGTACCTCGACTAGCGAACGAGTTCAGGCAGACCAAGCCCGGTGGCGGGTTCTTCATCTTGACCAACTCGCGAGCCTTGCATCCCCAACAGGCCCGCGACTTGATTACTGAGATCTGCACCAACCTGCAAACGGCGTCAAAGGAAACGGGAGCAGCGTTTGAGGTGGTGCTTCGAAGTGACTCGACTCTCCGTGGACACTTTCCGCTTGAGGCAGAGGCGGCGGAGGCTGTTCTTGGTGCTGCTGATGCCTGGATCCTCTGTCTGTTTTTCCTACAAGGTGGACGATATACGGTAAACGACGTCCACTACGTTCAAGAGGGCGACAAACTAGTTCCCGCAGCGCAAACCCCTTTTGCTAAAGACGCCTCTTTTGGTTATAAGAGCTCGAATTTGAGAGACTACGTGGTGGAAAAGACCAAGGGCTCCATTCCAAAGGAACGCATCACATCCATCAGTTTGGAAACCATCCGAAAGGGTGGTGTCGAATCGGTTCTAAAGCAACTACTGGAGGACGTCAAGGGACAACGGCCTGTTATTGTTATCAACGCCGCCGCGGACGAAGATGTCGATGTGGTGGTTGCTGCATTGCTCAAGGCCTCAGACTCAGGCAAGCGCTTCCTTTTCCGTACTGGCGCGGCCTTCGTATCGGCCAGACTGGGAATCCCTTCTATCCCGCCAATCTCTGCGAGTCAGCTTCATCTCTCGGGTGATGCAGGTGGTTTGGTAATTGCTGGCTCCTACGTGCCAAAGACGACGGCGCAGCTTGAGTCGCTACGAAATCGATCTGGAAAAGACCTCACCAGCATCATTCTAGACGTTCGCAAGCTCCTTCAATCACCTGAAGACGCATCCACAGAAGTCCAAAACGCACTCACAACAGCAGAAGCAGAAATCAAGAAAGGACAAGACGTGCTTGTCATGACCAGCCGCGAACTCGTTGTAGGAGATGACGAGGCGAAAAGTCTTGACATTGGCTCTACTGTCGCCAAGGCTCTGGTTTCATTCCTGCAAAAGCTTGAGCAAAAGCCACGATATGTCATTGCAAAGGGTGGTATCACTTCGTCGGATATGGCTACCAAGGGCTTGAGAATGAAACGTGCCCTTATTGTCGGACAGGCAGCGCCAGGTGTACCGCTTTGGAGATGCGATGAGCCCGAGTCAAAGTGGCCTGGTATTCCTTACGTCGTTTTCCCTGGGAACGTTGGTAGTGAAGACACTTTATATGAAGTTGTCAAGGGCTGGAAGGTCTAGGTGGAAGGAGCTGGCACAGCTTCAAAGAGAAGCTAAAGCATTTTGAACTCCAAAGAGTAACTGATCAGGCTCATAGCTAGGTAAAATGACTAGTCAAGAAACTGTACACATCGCTAGATGACTCTGCCCCAAAAGCCTCATACAAAAGACTGTCATTCATAATTGTCGGCCCGTCGTAGAAATCTTGAGTCTGAGGGGGTTGCGCGTATGCATCCCATCCTTGCGGCGGAAACGGAACAGCAGTGGCCCCATACGCAACGCCAGGAGCTGGAGTCGCATAGTTTGCTGCCTTTTGATATCCGAGTTGATCTGCCTGAGGCGTGTGAAGCGGTCGTCCATGTTCTTCGGCATCTGCTTCAGCCGTCATCTTGACCAACATCTTCTCAAGACCGGCTGCGATATGATGCAGGACATGCCGGTCCGAAGTGACTGAGCTTTTAAGCAACACAATCATCTTCTCTAGAAGGTGTGAGACGTTCAAATAGCTGTGCTCGATATTGAAACCCATTATCCGGTTCCATTTGGTAGCGACTTTCATCAGAAAAACTGAAGCAAAAGCAATCATTGTGTGGACATAGAGGGGTGTGCCGACAAGAGCGCGTCGCAAATCTTCCTCTTCCAAGACAAAGGTAAGAATACTAGCAGCCGCTGAGATGGCCATGTTCGTAAACTCTTTCCTCTCAGTGGAGAGCTTCCCCGAGTTGAGGCTCACACCCCTGACAGCGAGGATATTGAGTTGAAGCTTTGCAAAGTAGCTGTAAAGAATGATGCCCTTGGGAGGAAACGTGCCGATGCAGTTGTTGCTTTGTTGCCGGGCATACCATCGCATGCGCCACTGCTCAATCTCGAGATTGAAGTTGCGGAGATCGACAAAATCATCCTCGTCAAGCATATCTGCCGAGGAATCTTGAGAAGTCCCGTTTGTGCCGTAGCGAATCTGATGAGGATCGGGAAGACGGCGCTGTCCGAAACGTTCGTATACTCGAGTGAGTATTTGCATGAGAGCAACTTGTGAGAGAATCCTAGCATCTAGTGGCCCTGCAAAGGGAGACGCTAGAAACAACTCGTGCTCCCGGATCTGGGTTGACTCGGCAATCATGGGAGGACGCCCGTACGCAATACTAAAGTGGTGGTCACACACGTACAGCATATACCACAGTCGTGCCCTCAGAAAGTGCTCTTTGTCCCCTTCCAAGGCCTTTGCGAACGACTGGTGGATGTTGAGCTCAGTCGCAATGCGAATAGCGTGGCCGGAGAGTTTCCAAGAAACATCCGAAAGCCAAAACGCCGCGATGCAAAGTCCACGAACGTCGTCGATGCTGTGGTAACGAGAAAACATTGAAGACGAAATTAGAGCCAGAAACTCTTTGTAACACTTGTCGAATGTTTCGGCACTCGTGGGGATATGCAAGGCTGTGACTGCCAGAATTGTTGCGGTTAAGAGCTCAGAAGACTTGCGGACCGAGTTGAATGAGGGATGGGTTTGTTCAAGTCCGACCCAGAGATAATGGTTAAGCGACATGTGAAAACTGCAAGCAAGTCATTAGCTGAGAGAAAGAGGCATGGCCAGGAGTATCTTACGTCTTATACAGTTCTTCTGCCTCATGCTCAGAGATTACACCCCTCGAGATGAAATCGTTGAGCTCCTCTTGGCATCCAGGCTGTTGCCGCGCTGCCCTGTTGCTCCTGATGTTTCGTAACCGGGTCACCTCATACAGACTGTTCATTGGCTCTTCAACAGTCACAGCACCGTTCCCCTGATCTTCGTTGGGCGCTGGCTCAAGCGAGTTCTCGCGGGTCATGGCCATCTGGGTGTTGTCTTCCCGAGTAGACAACCCTGTTGGACTTGTGGTGGTCGCTGGCGTAGCTGTTGGCATACTCTGAACGGCAAGGTTCTGAGTTTCTGGAGGTTGCGGAGCCTGCTTTTGCCCAACAAACATCTCGAGACTTTGGCGCATCATCTCAATTTCTTGCCTCATAGAGTCGATCTTGTGCCTGGCAGTCAATCAGAAACACGCTTCTACAATTCCCAGAGTAGTTTCAGCTTACTCGTATCTCTCTACAGACGCAATTGTCGCATCGTCCATGTTCTGCACCACCACAGTGGCTGGTTTGAAGATGCATTCCACCTTTCGGCGGAGACAATGACGGCATTTTCGGTCACCAGGAAAGACTTCGCATCTCATCTTCAATTTTCTACATTCTTGACCTACGATGCTTGTGAGCATAATATTTCCCGGAATAGAAGGAGAAACTTACATGCTTTGGACTTTCGCCCCGGGCCACCTCCAGGACCGCCCTCAACGACCTTGCCAGGTCGAGATCCCTTTCGCTTGATGTCAATATCTTCATGATGATTCCAAGTTGCTGGCGAGGCAACAGGCTTCTCGATATCATCACCAGGCTGGCAGTTGTTATTCGACTCCATTCCTAAGGTGTTGACTGCTCGATGAACGATGCTGGGCCAGGTGTCGGACAATCGGGAAATGGGCCGGGTTTTGTTTCCCAGAGTCACTGCCCAGAAATGGGGAGAACGGGGAAAGCGACTAAGAAAGCGGGGGACAGGAGACGCTATTACAAGCTAGACTGGGGATGCATGGACCCGAATGAGAGGATTCAGCTCTGGGGTTTGGGTGTGGACAAAGCATACCATCCAGGGATAATCTGGGGCAAATATTGGTGTCAGAGGGAAGACCAGAGGCTGTGAATTACTCATAGAACTTACCTGCTAATGTTTGATAGACTCTCACTTCAAGGGCCACAAAGATACTCCTGATGCAGTTGCTCCTTGGCACAACTCCGCACTGCAGGGATCCAGCGTAGCTTCATGAAAGAGGATCAGCCTCCACCAAGGAGTAAGCCGACATCGCCCTCCGTAACCGAAGTGATCACAAGGCAACGTGGCCGGGGATTGTCAGGGAATGCCTGTCCTCCGCTTCCTTGACCACGGCCATGGATACTGCCAAGATGAGGGGAAAGTAACACGAGTCGTCAACCACTCATCATGCACTTCGGCCAACAGCACCGGGTCCCGGCAAAACCAAGCTCTTCCTGTCTTTGCTACGAAACGCCAAATTGTCAGAGTGTCTGTTGATATTTCTTTCATTATTCACTAGTCAATGTTTGTCAAGATGGTAAACACGTAGTTGTGTGACTACTCGTCCGTTCAAGTCACAATCATGTCTTCAATGCCAGCACTGTTCTTCATCGTGTAACCTTTGACATGCTGTTGTACTTAGAATCAAGTGAACAAAACAACAACATCGACACAGCAACTCAAGACCGAACTCACTTCCACTCATCAAAACAATATCTACACATAGGATAACAAATAAACAATAGCTTCATTCTCCCAACTATAAATACCCCAAGATTCCACTCAGCAAGAAACCTTCTCTCATCAACCACATCCACCACACTCACAGACACTGCTGACAAGCAGGTCAAGATCTCCTCGGACTCTCCCACAACTCACAAAATCTCCCATCACCAAACCCCCAACGCCAAAATGTCTCCTTCTGCTGACAACACTGGCCGTGGCCGTACCGACTCAAACGTCACCCCCGGCCTTGTGCCTAACCCCCCAGTCGACCGCAGCAATGAGACTCTTCTCAGCCGCAAAGAGCGCCGCAAGAGCCGTCGTGAGACGCTCCGCAACTTCAACGAACTTGCCCTGGCGTTCGACGAGTCTGACAAGACTAACAAGAAAGGTGAGTCCAGCAAGAGTGCTCAAACCTCTGACAATTCTCAGAACGAGAACCCCAAGAAGGACGGCTAAACGCCAAACCTTCAAACAAAACACAATTCCATGAGCTAACTATTCAACAGATGGCTCAAGGAGTCCACAGTATGCATTTCAACAATGCATCCAAAACAAAAAACAAGCAAAAGAAGCTTTCTGCGTTCTTCATGGCCTGGACTCAACTGTTTTCAGAACGCCACCAAAAGGAGACCGTGAGTTTCCCGAGGACGAAGAACCAAGGAAAAGCCTCTCGCTGAACTGGTGGATTGTACTAGGAAGAGTCACTGATCTTGGCGTTTGGTAGGTTTGATGTTTTGATATTTCCTTTGCTTTTCCATAGGACTTTAGAGGCACGGACTCACAAGCTGGACTTGATGAGTAGGTAGGTATGGAGTAGGTATCTCAATTGATTTTTCTTTTCTTTTTTAATTTTAAATATCAACATTATATAGTGACATATTTTGAAAAAGTTCAAACGTAATAACACTAGACTAGCTTTGTGACATTTATCGCAAGCTTAGGTCTCAAGCATACTATCAGCATCGACCACATCAAACAATTAAGTAACTAATAAGAAGGATACAGTTTCTAGTACTCGGCAGTATTCAGATATCATACCTCGCCTTTGCACCAGCATTGGCACCTCCAAGAGGTCTTCCCACCGTAGCATGCTCGCTGTGCTTCTCAACATGCTCACTGAGATTCTTGCCCGAAACGCCCTCCTCAACGGACAGAGTAGATTCCAGTTCGTCCATCTTCTTGTTGTCCTTTCTGAGCAAGAAAGTAAGCGCGATGGAGCTGACGATAGTGACAACGGTCAAGGCCAAGTTGACAGACCAAGCCATCGTGTAGCGAGGTCCATCACCAGCCGGATAGAGGTAAGGAGTCCAAACAAGAGCCAGGTTACCGACAGAGTTGTTCATAGCCAAACTGATGGCGCGCTTCTTTCGGGGTCGGGCACCAATGTTTGCCATCCAGGCGTTGGAAATCTGGAAACAGCCGTATGTACCAGGCAACATAAGAAACAGAGAAAAGTATCGGGCACCGGTGTTTGTCGTCGCCATTGTAATGATGATTCCGGCGAGAGCGACCAAACTGGGGCAAATCATGTGCGGTGATCGTTTGCTTGTTCTGTCCGAGTACCACGTGTTGAACAAACAGAACAAGGCCGTGAACAGGTAAGGAGGTGCCGTCAAAAGAAGAGTCGTGATGGTCGAATAGCCAAAGTTCTTGACCAGAGTCGGCAGAAAGTTTGTCAGAGAAGCAACTGCCTGAACACACATCTGGCCAAGAATACAGAGCCAGACACGGTGATCCTTGGCCGCCATCTTGAAAGCCGTCAGCGTACTGATTTCATCTTCTTCCTCGCCAGCGTCCTCAACGATGCGCATCACTCCTAGCGCCCTTTCTTCCTCTGTCAGCCACTTGGTTGTAGCCGGCCAGTCAGGAATGACCAGACCAGTCACGACAGCGAAAACAACCGTGGCGACTCCCTCGATGATGAATAGCCAACGCCAACTCTCGATCTTGTTGTTCTCGAACGCAGCGGCAATTCCAGCGGCGAACAGGCCACCAAAAGCTCCTGAAAGCATCGCTGCGCAAAAGAAGATTCCGAGTCGTAGGCCAAGTTCTTTTCTCGTATACCATCCGCTAAAGAGGAACGCGACGCCGACGAAGAAGGGGGCCTGAACTGGGAGTCAGAACAGCTAAATCAGAGATGTATGCTATCATGACCTACCTCTGTAACTCCAAGGAAGAATCGACAGGCCACGAGCCCACCAAAGCCCTGGACAGCGCCAGTTGCACCACTGACAATGCCCCAAGCAACCATGCACGAGGCCAGATACCAACTGGGCCTCACTGAGCTGAGGACCATGTTGCTCGGAACTATTCATCATCAGCCAGATCCAACTCTATCATCGTTCGGGGATCGTACCTTGCATCAAGATGTATCCGATAAAGGTGATGCTGAGGACAATGTTGTACTGAACCCCCTTGAGACCCAGATCATCCTCCAACCCCTGAACTCGAGCGTGAGGGACAGCGTTTCGATCTATGTAGTTCATGATGTACATGACAATCTGGAAGCAACCATAGTTAGCATACGTCAATTCACGGTAGGGGAGAGGGTAAAGCTCACCAAGATCGGCAGCAGACGAAAGTCAATCTTTGTCAGGAACTTCTTGTCACGATCCGCACGCTCCTCGGGCGACCACGCCGTGACGATGGCGGCATAGTCGACAGGGGTGACGTCTGTCGCAGCTGGTTGAGTCTTTGCCATTGGAGTGAGACTTGATCTGGGGTGTTGCGTATGGTAAGATCAATGGCTATGATAACTGCAACAGTCTGTATTTCCTCGCCAGACCCCGAGGATCTTATACTCAAAACGTCCTCCTCCCTGCCAACGCGACACGTCCAGGCCGCGGTAAATGGTCAGATACCCCGGATTCTCCAGGATCCCGGTACTCTGGTCCTACCCAGGGCACACACTCCGACGTGCGGAGTCCGGGGGGCAGCATCCTCAGCAAAACCCGATTTCCCGGCCCAAGACATTTTTTATTCATGACTTTTGGGCTGCACGTGGCTCATGAATCATGCGAAGCTAGGCGGCGGAGCCATTCATCCTTTGGTGGCGCCTCTGTTTCTTGGCTGGGGCTGGGGTGTGGTACGATGGAATCGGGAAATACCCCGAAAAGCCGGTCGCGTCGTTGTAGAGATGCGGATCTGAGGATCTGAGTGCATCAACAGGAGGAGACGGCTTTGGTCGGCCTCAATTGCGGAGATGATCATCTTGAGATACAAATGAGACGGGCGCGACCTCGAGAATGACATCTCAATCAGTTCATCATTCCCTTCTATCCTCCCTTCGCTGGTATCCTCCTTGGTGATATCTTCTCGTTCCCTCTCCCAATAGATCATACAGCCTCTCTCAATCCTCCAAAATGACCAGCCTTTCCACCAAGCTCGCCGAGCTCGAGGCGGCCGGCAAGCCCATCCAAGTCGGCATCATCGGCGCCGGCAAGTTTGGCTCCATGTTCATCTCACAGTCCTACCGAACAACAGGTCTCCGTCTAGCAGGTATCGCCGACCTCTCCAAAGACCGTGCTCTCGGCTCTCTCAAGCGAACTGGCTTCCCTGAGGACCGGTACGCCGCTACCTGCAGCCTCTCCATCTCCGAGGGCATCAAGGCCGGCAAGACAGCCATCACAACAGACTCTGCTGCACTGATCGCCACGCCTGAGATTGATGTTATCCTCGAGGTGACTGGAAACCCTGCGGCGGGTATCCGGCATGCACTGCTGTGCTGTGAACACAAGAAGCACATTGTCATGATCAACGTCGAAGCCGATGTCCTGGCCGGTCCTCTTCTGGCGCGAAAGGCTCGTGAGGCTAGTATCATCTACTCCATGGCCTATGGAGACCAGCCGGCCCTCATCGCCGAGATGGTTGACTGGGCGCGCACAGCCGGCTTCGACGTTGTGTGCGCAGGCAAGGGAACCAAGCATCTCCCCGAGTACCACTACTCGACACCAGCGACCGTATGGAACTACTATGGCTTCACCGAGGAGCAGCTTGCATCTGGCGACTTCAACCCTCAGATGTTCAACTCATTCCTGGACGGTACCAAGTCGGCGCTGGAGATGGCTGCTGTCGCAAACGGCTGTGATCTGAGCCCTCCCACGAATGGCCTCAAGTTCCCTCCCTGCGGCGTCTGGGATCTTCCTGCGGTATTGAAGCCAGAAAGCGAAGGTGGCCAATGTGAGAAGAATGGCACAGTTGAGGTGGTTTCCTGCATGGAGACGGACGGTCGATGGGTGTTTAACCACCTCCGTTGGGGAGTCTATGTGGTTATCAAGGGTAAGACCTTACCTTCTACTAGCTGTGGATGACCTTGCTAATTGATTCATCTTCAGCACCCGGCGAGTACCAGCGAGATTGCTTCAAGCAATACGGCCTCAAGACAGATCCCAGCGGCTGGTACGCCGCGCAGTACAAGCCCTACCACCTCATCGGTCTCGAACTCGGTGTCTCAATCGCCACCATCATGTGCAGAGGTGAACCCACAGGCCAGACAAAGACCTGGGCCGGCGATGTCGTCGCGACCGCCAAGCGCGATCTCGAAGTGGGCGAGAAGCTCGACGGCGAGGGCGGCTTCACTGTCTACGGCAGACTCATGCCGGCCGAGGACTCAATGGCTATTGAGGGTCTACCGATTGGTCTAGCACACGGTTTCGTGCTCAAGAGACCCGTCAAGAAGGATCAGAGACTCAGCTGGCAGGACATCGAGTACACCGAATCAGCGCAGGCGGTTGCTGTGCGAAAGGAGATGGAAGCCCTGTTCAAGAAGGAGTTTGAAGCTAAGAAGGCAACCGACGTGAGCGCCAAAAAGATTAACGGCGCAATTCCCGTGAATGGCACAAACGGTGTGCATGCTTAGAGTAAAGAGTCATAGTTTAGACCTGAATTGCATAGCGTGGTTATACTCACTCAGATCCATACGAAGTAATCCACAAGGCTGAGATCTACCAACGATCAAAGTTTCGGTAATGAGTCAAAAGTCCGAGATAACGTCTCAGCCCCTTCCTTCGCTCTAATATATCCAAGTTGGCCTTGGATCATGGCGGGTAGCAGCTTCAAAAGGACCGGGAACCGGCCTCTTTTTAGCCCCCGACTCTCCGACCGTAAGCTGAAAAGTGGGTCGAGTCGTCAGCTCAACCACCAAAGCAAGGCTTCTCCGGGGGTTATAATAACCTCCCGCACCCGGATTTATCGCCCGTTTAACTGTCCGTCCCTTACCTCCGGCCAAAGGCCTCATTAACCGTGAATTCTCGTTCAACATTTTCGTAAAAAAAAGAAACTTCCTTTGTTGACAAGTCTTGGCTGTTGATATCATCAAGAGGTTTTTGTTGTGCTTCTTTTTATCGTTGCTGAAAATCATGGATGACTGCCTCGTTAGTCGGGACGGCGAAAGCGCCCGGTCCGGAACCAAGGAGCAGAAGACGAGGGCGTGTGTGAATTGCGCCAGACTCAAGATGAAGTGCCAGTGGCCTAGTTCTGGCTCAGGGCGAACTGAAAACACTTGTTCAAGGTAAGGAAATTGATGTTTCTGAATAGACTGAATGCTCATGATTGCAGATGCGCCCGGATGAACCTCGACTGTCGAGTCCCAGAAACGACGCAAAGAAAGAAACGCGGAAAGTCAACGTAAGTCATTCTCCTCATCTAATATCATTCTACTATTCTTCTAGTATCACTTACTAACCATAAACTAGACGGGTTGCCCGGCTGGAGAAAAAGATTGATGGCATCGTCTCTCTCCTCGCTGCAAACCAACGCAAAGGCCTCTCACCCCTAACCCCGGAGAGTCCCCAAGACACACAATGTCAACCGCTCTCCGAAGAAAGCACGTCAAATGTCATGAATGTAAATGCCGTAACTTCAGATATTGTCGGCGCTCATGAAAGGTCCCTTGACTCTTCAGACTGTGAACTCTTTCCAGGATTCCGCGTAACGCACGAGGAGGCGGCAAAACGCTTGAGTGTCTACCGTCAACACTACGCGCCCAAGTTTCCCTTTGTGCCGATGCCTGGGGGAATATCTACTCATGAGCTCTACGCTGAATCAAGGCTTCTGTTTTGGACCATTATAGCTGTGGTCTCACCGCTTCCAGATGCGGTGCAGATGCAGTTCAAAGACTGGTTCCGCAGATATCTCGCCGAGCACATCGTGGTTCGTCAAGAAAAGAGAATTGACATCCTCCAGGCCATTCTCGTCTTTCTCGCCTGGTAAGTTGATCGTCGATAAGTTCGTCACTGGCTAGATACTGATATCACATTCCAGGAACGATTTTCACTTCTACGGTGAACTCCAGGTCACAAACATTGTCCAGCTGGCACTTGCGCTCATCGTTGACCTGAGGCTGGATAGACCTCATGGGTCCATCATAGCTGGACCGAGGACATTGCTGGGCGATGCCTGGACTTCAATGGGCAGGCCCTGCACAAAGGTCAGGAATGAACTCACGGCACAAGACAGGCGTGCTGTTCTTGGTGTTTACTACATCACAACCCTGTAAGTTGCATCTCTCCCGTGCTCAATGGTATATGTAAACTAACATGTTTTAGACTATGTTCGTTCTTCAAAAAGAACACAATCCTCCCCTGGAGCAACCATCTGGCCCAATGCTGCGACTACCTCTTTGAGGCTCGAGAGTACGAGTCCGACATGTACATCGTCGCCATAGTAAGGATGCAGCACATGTCTGACCGGGCCTTTGGCGTCATGCCCGTCATGGACGGAACAGATCCTACTCCCCCGACGTTCCGAGCCCCTATGGCAATGGCCATGGACACCATCCAAACGGAGCTGGAACGCTACGCCAAGTTCCTGCCTGAAACGGTCAAGCAAACCCGTGAGTATCCCTCAATATTCTTCACATCATGCTTGCTGACTCTTGTTAAGCTGGTTTCTGGATTCACTATTACACCTTGCTCGTTCGTCTCTACGAGCCCGTCGTCATGATGAAGTCGCCCTCCATTACTACTACGGAATCTTTCAACACCGTGCCACTCCAGCGCTCAGAGTATATGTGGAAGTGCCTCGAACATGTACTATCTGCCTTCCAAAGCCACATCTCCCTGCCTAACGACGAGGTATCCACGCTCCCCGTCATGCTCAACTCGGTCCTCGCCTTCACCACTGTGACAGCCTCACGCCTCATGCTCGGAGACTCGTCAGACTGGGACGTCACTTTGGCCCGAAGACGCCTTAACTTCCAGGACATCCTCAAGAACCTGAGTGATCAGTTTGAAGCAGCAGATGAAGAGGCGCGGAGGCTCGATCGCAGACGCCGTGTCATGGAGGATGGCAGCAGCGTGTTTCTCAAGTGCAGCTTCAAGACGCGGTGGATTCGGCAGTGGTACATCTCCAAGCTACCCCAGGAGCAGCAGGTAGAGGTACCGCAGCTATCCCAACCTCTGATCGAGCCGCCGAGCCTGGTGGACCCGAACCCAGAATGGGCGGCCAACTTTCAGTTTGACGATGAGTTCTGGGCCGAGTTGATGTCGGGAGAGTCTCTCGACACGACTCTTGCAAATGGTACCCAGGTTGAGTGCAGCTGATGATCTAGATTGACGGAGGATCAAAGTTTGCGTTGATTATGGAGGGATATTTTTGGACTGGACCAAGTGCTGGATCCAAGTCAATGTACACAAATAGACGGGTGTCGAGCCATAGATTGGTTTCGAGGGCTCTCGCTTTCACCACCTCACCACTTTAGCAGTATGCAAAACAAGAGATACCCAAGTTCTACTCTTCTTTCAGAACTAATACGTTCTCATCTGCTAAAGCTTGTAGTTGAAGACTTGAAGTATGGTTGTGCTCCGTCTCCGGGGGTTCGCTGATCCGGGCCGGCAACAACCAGTGGCTGGCGGGCCCGCGCATGCAAAAAAAAAAAAAACACGGGACTAATTTCAACATAAATATAGCGCTTAAATGACTACTATTAGGCTAAAAATTATAAGATATTATTATAAAAGATAGTAAGGTCTTAGCTACTATCTAGTATTAATCTTTTATGAAATAAGGCTAAGCTTTGCTTTATTGTGGCATAAGGATTTATGTCGTATTCCTATGTTTTCTGACGATACCTAGGCGGGTCAGCCTCAACAAGTTTCATTTCCCGACTCCGAAGCTTCCTCCCGCATCTCGTTTTCATGTCCCCCAACTCCAACTCGATACACGAGCATCGCATCACGCTTCCTCTGGAGCTCTCAATTGACTGCCAATCGACTTGAACTGTAATCAGCACTCAATCTGGGGCTCGGGACATCGCACAATGGCGCAAAAACCTGTTCGCGACTGGGTCTACCTGGCCATCGTCTCAGTCCAGCTATTTGGCATGGTTGGTATGTTGCATCTCCCATTGCATAGAACCTAGGGCCTATTTTGGGCCAATTACACTATTTTTCATAGATCTCTTCTATGCTCTTGATTCAATGCCTTGATTGGCTTTTGATCATCAACAGTAGCTCACTATCAGTGTTAATCGCGATACTGACAAACACGCAGTTCTCGACTTCACTCCCCTCTATCCCGACTCCCTCTACGGCTCCCCCTCAGCACCTTTCCACTTCCTTACCATCATCCGCGACACCTACCTCACCGTTTCAGGGGACCCCTTCTTCGGCGACGTCTTCGAGGGTGCCTGGTTCCACGGCTTCCTCTATCTCGAGCTCCTCGTCCAGTTCCCCCTTGCTGCTTACCTAGTCTACCAGCTGGCTTCCAAGGAATCTACCTCTGGCCCAGCTGAGCTGGCTGGCTTGGCGTTTGGCTGCCTCACCGCCATGGGCTCCATTGCATGTGTGTCTGAGCTGGCCCAGATGGGTCCTGAGCTTGTCAAAGAGGAGCATAAGACGAACCTGCTCTATGGAACTTATCTTCCTTTCGTTATTATTCGTGAGTTACCCTACGTGTTCACTAGATATGGACAGATGCTGATTCGTAAAAGCTGGCGTCCTGGCTGTGGATATGTACACGAGACTGCTGCCTCGTGTCCGCGCCGACAGCACCAAGGCCAAGACACAGTAGACAATGGGTGGTCATTTGTGAAGAACCCAGATCAATAGACATAGTATACATAGCCGTTGGGTCATCCCATCAGGCTTTTCCAGATTACTAGCACAACATGTACCCAAGAACTCCTGCATCCGTCCCAAAGACTCCATAAATACACCAAAACAACATGGTTCTAATCTATTCTCTTGTGCTGCTGCTTCGAGTAGCCCCATCCGTTACCCACACCGTTGAGTCCGTATCCCAAGGGCGTCGCACCTCCAAGCGTCCGTCCCTTGAGCCTCCTAGGCAGAACCACGCCGAGAGTGTACATGGCCGCGACCAATATGCCCGCTCCAAAGGACACGAGGCTGTAGAAGACTGTGCTGGCATAAATGTGGCCACCCAAGCCCTGCCACTCGACTCGCCCCTCGGTTTTAGGCAGCGCAGGCGTCGGGAACCAACGAACCGACAGACTTAGAGGTAGCGGGTCCCCAATGACCAGCTTGCGTGTAAAGGAGCCCTGCAGATGGCTCAGGGGACTCGTGCTGTAGGCGATGGACGAGTCGAGCACGCCGCTATCGTGCGGCCGCGAGTGATGCTTCGGTGTGCTGTGCAACAAAACGTTCATGTGAGTGCTAACGTGCATGTGGCTCAGCTGAAGTGTACCAGCGAGGGCGAAGACGAGAGGAATGTATTCGCGGTTTGGCAGCTTCTCGCCGACGACCTCGACCTGGGGCGTGGGGCGGGAG
>JAADYS010002132.1:0-14799 GCA_012931995.1 Fusarium albosuccineum | reverse complement strand
ATTTAATATATATTTATTAAAAACTAAGCCTTCTTAAGGTTACTTATACTAACCTGGCTTAATTATATAGATTTATTATTGCGGATAATAATTCTTATTATTGCGAATATTAATACTTATATAAGATTAGCTAGCCTTATTATATAATTTATTACATGATTTTTAAGTTAATTATTTTAATTTAATTTAAGTAGTACTAATTAAGTTTAAGTTAGACCCTTCTTAAGTTAAGTTACTGAAAATCTTGCTTGAACTTGGATTAACCATAGCCCTGCAGAGAACTGACGAGGAAAGTGTGGACTAGCTTAGTCTCTAATCGTGCAAGCGGATAATGATATTAATTAAAAGTATTTATGTGACCCGTAGGAAGTGAGAAGAACGTAATACTTTAACAACTAATACACATAAACCGGCCGTGATTGTTGCATACCTGGCATCCCTTAACCATTCTGCTGTGTTGGGTGATCCCGAATATTGCCGCGGGGAGGATGGAGCACTTATCCAGCGGGTATAACTCAGACCACTCAAAGCAGGTTTGCCGATCATTTCCTAGTTCAGCTAGTTAGAGGATCAAAAAGGTTGTCTTCAGTAAGAACATTAAAAAAGATAGCAACAACAGAGGGGGCGAAGAGGGGATAAAAGGAGCAGCTCGTGTTGGGAGATGCAACTCCCGCCCCGGTGTGCCGAAACCCGTCCTCGTGTAGCTGTAACTTTCAGTCGGCCACCGCGAGACCCAATGAAACGTGCCGATGTAACAACGTTCCCACTGTACTCCGTAGCGTGCCACTAGATAAAGTTCTTTTCCAGAGTGGAATTGAGTGCAGCTCTCATCATTTCCGCTTTGACCGGACAGACAGGGGCATCTCGGTACGGACGGCACTGGAAAGCGGCCCGAAAAGTTGGGACGGAATGAGGTCAACTGCAAGATAGCCCATGAGATGATAGAGCTAGAGCCAAAAGGGAAGGAGCAGTGTCCCGGGATACTACAATAACACCACACGACTGGGACAGCTATGAGCGCTTTAGCCGAGGATGAGGAATTTCACAAAAGTTCTTGAGAAACGGGACCGACTTGGAAACACTGATTTGTTTCGCCACGATCTAGAATTCCTGATTGTTGGTTTCTATAGATTGACGAGGCACAAAAGTTCGTGATTGCGACGTTTTTGTGTTGCATGGCATCATCGCTTTTTTGGCCGAGCTTGGGCGATAAGGACCTTTTGTCAAAAATGTCTAAATTGGGATGTTTCATTAGATTTTATAACAGATGATCAATGCCAAAACATGCAGTTTGACAATCCGCTCGACAAGCTCACCGTGCTCTTTTCGGAGACGAATTCTTTCCAAAATGACGGCTATTGCCTCTGACGATACTCATGGGCCCCTTGAGGGCACCCCAGACCATGAAGTTATCAACGAGAAGTCGACCACCGCTGCCAAAAATGACCCACTTCACCCAAATGTTACTGCAGTATCCTCTGGCCTGTCTGGTGACGACAGTGATCGGGAAAGCAAGGACGCCATTATCGTTACTGGTTCCGATGCATCGAAACACCTGTTACCGCTACGGGATGATGGCGATAGTGCTGTGACCTTCCGAAGTCTTATACTGGCCTCAGGTCTCTCATGTTTCCAGGCAGTCATGTTCCAAATCTATATGGCAAGTCCAAGACGAGATGACGGCTATGCCTACACAACTACTAATACAACAGCCCACAGTTTAAACCAACCTTGGTCACCATCCAAGGAACCTTCATCGTCCTCATATCCTACTTCCTCGGTAAAGCTTGGGCTGCCCTCCTTCCAAAGGGAAGCAAACTTGAAGCTCGATGGAGGACCGACGGCGGCCAGGGAAAACTCCCTCGATGGATTGCCTTCATCAAGTTTATCAACCCTGGGCCGTGGACCCTGAAAGAGCACGCCATATGCTCCATCACTGCCACCTCAGCTTCGAACGCCTCCGCCAGTACCATGGTCTTCGCCGCGCAGGACCTCTTCTATAACTTACCGTTAAGCGCGGCTACTGTCATTCTTAGCACCATCTCGATCGGCCTGTTTGGCTACGGCATCTGCGGAATCATGCGCCCCATTGCCGTTTGGCACGTCGATGCTGTTTATTGGAGTACTCTTCCTGTTGTCAAAACTCTCCAGGGACTTCATTGGCAAGAGATCAAGAGCTCTAAGCCACTGAGGTACTTCTGGTACAGCTTCACAGGCATGGCTATCTATGAGTTTTTCCCAGCTTATATCTTCCCGTGGCTCAACTCGGTATCTATACCGGTATGTGAACCCGTCACGAAGCATGACCCGGCATAAAATTTCTAACATACATGGTCAAAGTGCTTGGCTGCTATGAAGGCAACCGGAGCGAAAGCAGCGACTCTCACCAATGTTTTCGGTGGTGCCACCAACAACGAAGGACTGGGACTGTTTAGTCTATCTTTTGACTGGCAATATGTAAGACGCGCCATTAGCACATATCAAGAAGGGCAGCTGACCGATGCAGATCACTTCTTTCCAAACCTCTCTGCCCCTCGTACTCCAGGCCCATATGGCTATAGGTTATTTCTTCTGCTTCATTGTCATGGCTGCCATATACTACGGCAATGCATTGGACTCCAAGTCGCTTCCATTTATGTCGACGAGGCTCCTACAGGCCAATGGAACAGCGTATCCTGTTACCGAAGTCTTTGATGGGGGAGTTCTCAACAAGACCGCATTGGTAGAACATGGTCTGCCAAGACTGACAGGAACATTTGCATTCGCAATGTTCATGGCCAATGCAGCTGTGAGTGACGACAGTCTTCTTCAACATGCTCTAACTAATGAATGTGTAGATCGGTGCCCTCGTTGTTCACACTATCCTCTTCTGGGGCAAAGATATCGTCAAAGCCTACAAGAGCGCGAGACAAGGCAGATACGAAGATAGACATCACTACCACATGGTAAAGCATTATAAGGAAGCACCATGGTGGTGGTACATTGGCATTCTCGTCGGCAGCTTTGTCCTCGGCCTCATTGTGGTCACCAAGGAGAACATAACTCTTCCTGTCTGGGCATACATTGTGTCTCTGCTTGTCGGAATATTTATTGCGCCTATAGTGAGCAATATTATAGCCCCGTCTTAGGTTGATTTGACACTGACAACTCTTTCCTAGAGCACCATACTATACTCTCGATTTGGAAACGGCATTGCCACCAATAACTTGTCCAAAATGTTGGCAGGCCTGATGCTTCCTGGCCGCCCAATCGGTAACATGTACTTTGCTGCCTGGTCGCACAATGTTATCTCTAACGCGGTTAACCTCTCCAATGACCTTAAAATGGGTGAATACCGTATGTATAATTCATCACCTTCTGTTATATCTAATAGTCAGCTAATTCATCGGATAGTCAAAATTCCACCCCGCGTCATGTTTCTGACCCAGGTGTACGGAACTATTCTTGGCGGGTTTATTAATTACGCTGTCATGATCTCTATCGTGGGAAGTAATAGAGCCCTTCTCGCTGATGGCAATGGCAACAATGCCTGGAGTGGTGCAACGATGCAATCCTACAATACTAACGCCACATCTTGGGCATTGGCCTCGTATCTTTACAAGATTGGTGCCAAGTATGAGTTCGTACCTGTAGGTCTGGCCGTGGGTGGTGGCTTAGTTGTTATTCACAGGGTCTTTTACCACGTAAGTGATTCCAATATCATCTTAGCGTCTAAAGCTAATCGGTGCGTGTTTCCAGTTTGTGCCCAAGATTGGCCGTCTCGATGTCTCAGACATCAACATGCCCCAGTTCCTTCAATACGCTGGCTATATCCCCTATAACCAGAGCCAGACCTGTGTCCTTTTCAGCTGGGTTCTTTCCGGCTTCTTTGTCCAGTTCTACCTGCGAAACTACCGCCCTCGCATTTTCAAGGACTACTCTTACTTGGTCACTGGTGCTTTTGATGGTGCTAGTCTGACTGTACTCTTCATTCTTTCCTTTGCTGTGTTTGGAGCCGGTGGCCCTTCACACCCATTCCCATCGTGGTGGGGTAACAATGTCAATGGTAACTATGACCTTTGTCCTGTTGCCGAGTAGATATGCCGCGGTGCATGTGGAAGGCGAAGGAAATCCGGATTGGCCATATCTTGCTTGAGTTAAAGTATATGAAGACTATTCTTCTGACGGCTCTGAGGGTGGGCCTCACCGGATGACTTGTTCTGGTAAGGGAAACAAAGTTAGGCCTGTATATAGAGAACTGCAAACGAGTTTTATGACGCCGCATGCTCTACTTGTGATGTCAAAGCCGCGGAGAACTGGTACGAGCAGATCGGCCAGATCTGCCGGAATATGCACTACAGTCAGTGCCGAGATCGCGTGTCGCAAGAGGCAGTGAAGCTCAGCATAAAGACACCCCCGAGAGCAAAGGAAATGCAGGTGACAAAAAGCAAAAGTTATCTTGGATGTTGAAGAGATTTACGAGGTGATGAACGCTGTCATAGTCCTGGGAAATGTTACAATGTACTAATAAGCAACCCATAACGAATCTACGCAAACTGCACAACCTCTATACCCTCAACTACGATACTGAGCTACGTGAAATTCTTGACGAAGCGTGTACTGGCAAGTCTATGACTATAAATATCAACAAGAAGAGTTCTTCCACACCCAGAAGAGAAAACGGTCATCATGAAGCTACGGAGGCGCTTAAACAACGGGCCAGCCACTGGAGAAGTCGATGGTGTTCCAGCCAAACTTCTTCTGTCCATCCTCATAGCCGATTCGAGTGTCGACGTAATGGTAGTAAAGGACCTGTATGATAGTTATTAGCAAGATGATATCACAGAGATACAGCGAAATGCTACTCACCGGACCGTGTGTAGGGTCATCATAGACACCTTGACCACCAGGGCCGTAGACCCAGCCATGAGACTCCAGCACAACGGTACCGCCTCCGTTGGTGCAAGACTTTCCACTCTTATCGACAAAACCACCAGTAGCAGAGGTGGATCGGCATGCCATGATCTTGTACTCCGCGCCAGCAGCCGGCTTGTTCTTGACGTAGTCGCAACACTTGCCCTTGAAGTAGAACATGTAGTAGTAGCTGCCGTGCTTGAACATATACGGAGCCTCGACGGCTGTGGTCACGGGCTCCTGGATGACATTGATCGAGGCGGAACCGCTGGCAACGCTGGTGGGAGTGTCCTTCATCTGCACGGTGAAGAGGCCCTTCCAAAAACTGCCAAAGTACATGCGCCATGTGCTGCCGTCCTTGAAGAGGTTGGCGTCAATGGCATTGTAGGCCTTGGTGCCATCAGATCGGATTCCGGTGGAGCCAACATCTGTCCAGCTGCCAACATCCATCGTGGATGATCGGGCCAGGCCGATGGCAGAGTTTTGGACTCCAAATGAGCTGACGGTGTAGTAGACATAGTACAAGTTACCAATTTGGATCACATCAGGAGCCTAGTCATTTGAGTTAGCCTGTAATTCTCGTCTTCTAGGTAACACGTTGATGCTAACCCAGAGATCTTGATTTCCGGCAAGGTCGATCTTAGAACCCGAAGGAAGCATAGCGCCCTTGTACGTCCAGGGACCCTCGATGGAAGGGGCAGTATGGATGGCAATCTTCCCGCCCGTGGAGAAGCGGAAGTATGTACCATCCGGATCGTCGGATGATGAAGGGATCATGTGAGTTGTTGCAAACTCCCGAGCAAGCCTTGGGATTGGCGTAGCCAGAGACTCCCGCTGACAGAGCCAGGCCGGAGAGAAGGGTTGACAACTTGACCATCTTGACGAATTGTTCGCCAGCTAACCAAGAATGCTAAGATTTAATCAGGCGACAGATTGATAAAGGCTCTAGTGTATTTCGGCGGAGACTCGAAGCCTTATAGGGCAAGCGTTGGCTCATAGGGACGCGCCGTCATATTTATTCCAAGATCCCATACCTGGTTCCCGGGTTGGCAGGCCGCAGCCCGGCAGTATCGGAGGCTCCGTGCCGGCCGCATGGTAGCGAAAGGGAATCGCTCAAACAGGCTCTCCTCTTTGACGATCCTTTAATCTGCCGTTTCGCAGGGTAAACCTACCATCTTGAAGGAAGATGGAGGACGGAACTCAATTGGAGGAAACAGTTCTAGCAATTTCCCGGAAACGCTGTGGTCAGTTGGGCTCCGTACCATTTGTGGAGATGCTGTTCCATGTTTAGCACCAAGACCCCTACAAGCGCACTATTTGACATGACTTCGCCTACCCGTCATAGCCACGGAAAAACTATAAAGGCTGCCTCGAGTTTATGAAGCTCGGACGCTTTTGCTACGGACAGAGCGCCGAGGTCCGTCCTGTCGGAGCTGTAGGAATAGAAACGGTCAAAAGGCGATTGTGAAACCTCTAATATCCGGGAATTATTCCCCAAAGCATGAAGACTTTGATGAAATCGTACCAATTGTGCGGTTTCCTTATCAAGATTTGGTCTATCTGGTATTTAATTGCAGGTACTGCGGCCTATGCCTTGGTGTAGTTGAACTGGGGAGTCTGGATCATGCCTGTTTTGGCGTAATACCTCTCCCAGTGTTCCACCAGTCGGTTCATGACCTCTTGATGCGTATCTGCCAGATCTTTCAACTCTGCCGGGTCATCTCCCATGTCATAAAGCTCCCAATCTCCTTTGCCGCGGGGCTTGTCCATATACACCGCCTTCCATTTACCTTCGCGGATCGCTCGCTGGCCGAACAGCTCCCATCCATGGATATGCGCCTCTTCGCCATGTATCGTTGAGTCTGGAGCATTGTAGTCTGATGATGACAGATGAGACACCCAAGACTTTCCTCGAGGTTCGACTACATTCCGACCGCGAAATGATGTGCCCGGATGTGGGATTTGGGCAAGCTCCAGGATAGTAGGTAGGATGTCCATCACGGTAGAGAAACGATGTGTCAACGCATTCTCCTGCGAGTGGAATGGTGGGTATCGGATGAGACAAGGGCAGCGAATACCACCTTCGGTGATCCAAGTCTTGAAGCCTCGGGAAGGGGCCTCAGCTGCACAAGCCCAACGCGGTCCTAAGGCGGGACAGTTAGAATGAGAAGTCCTCAAATTGGAGTGCGATTTCACTTACCGTACCAGGCAAATGACGTCTTATCTCCAATGTTTTCGGTGCTGTTATCGTAGTACGTCTCGACAACATTCGCAAATGTCCTCGGACCTCCCATCAACTAGCGATTCACAAATCAGCAGGGTTGCCTTTAGCCGGCGAAGGAGGATCATACGGGAAGAGCCTCGAGAGCGGCACCCTCAGCACCATTGTCTGACATGAACAAGATAAAGGTATTATCCAGTTCTCCTGTTGACTCGAGATAGTCCACTACGCGCCCAACGTTTTCGTCGATGAGCTCAACCATGGCAGCAAAGACCTCCATCGTTCGCGACGACTTTTTCCTTTCTTCGGCTGTCATATCCTTCCACTCTTTGCCGATATGCCCACAGGGCGGCGCGCATTCAACATTTTCAGCAACAATGCCGAGGTCCTTTAGACGGCGAAGTCGCGCTTGAGTCAGCGCGTCCGGCCCCTCATCATATATCCCATCTTAGGAGCAATTAGTCTGAGATGTCAAATAGGATGAGCATTGCGGCTTACTGTATCTGTCAACCACTTCTTTCGGGGCTTGTAACGGCCAATGCGGCGCCGTATAAGGAAGGTAGGCAAAGAAGGGTTGCTCCTTTTCCGATTCAGTTCTTTCACTGAGAAAGCGGATCATACGGTCGGTAAACGAGCGAGTCGAGTAAAAACCCTCTTCAAGCTTCTTGCGATCAATAAAATCGTCGCCTTCCATCCAGAAGCCGTCGGTGGCCAAAACGGGAATGCGAAACTCTCCGTCGTTTAGTTGGGGCTCGTAAGCGTAATGATTGCCACTACCCGGTAAGAAGGTAAAGTTCTTATCGAATCCGCGATTACAGGGGGCTAGGTCCTTGGTGAAGCCGAGATGCCTATACAGGGGGTTTTAGTGAGGAAAACACGGAATTACTGGACTTTTTAAGCCTACCATTTACCCGACATGATAGTGTGGTAATCATTGTCTTGTAGAATCTCGGACAAGGCCGCAACGCGCCAGTTCAGATATCCTTCATAACCCGGCTTGTCCTTGAAGTAGTCGCCAAACCCGCGCATGTGCTCGGCCATTTGGCCTATCATCAGTTGGATGTGTTTATCAGGAGGAAACTCGCCCCGCGATGACTTACCAAGACCTGCGATATGGTTGTCTGTGCCGGAAAACAGCATTGATCGCGTAGGTGAGCATGCCGATGCCGTGTGAAAGTTGGTCATCCGGATGCCATCCTTGGATAGCTTCTCTAGCACCGGAGTGTTGATCTCGCCTCCATATGGCGAAATATCACTATAGCCAAGATCGTCGGCGACGACAATGAGGAAGTTGGGCCGTTTCATAGTCATGATGGTCAAATTTTCTGCTTGCCAAGCCTAGAAGTATTAAAAGCAAAAATCGGTTAACCTCCAGAAGCCTTGTTGAGTCATATATTTCAACAAGAAGCATGTGGCACTCACTCAAAATCGATACCAACGTAAGGAATGCTCGTTCAAATATCCGTCAGAAGGCATCCCTAATTCCCGATCCTGGTCCGAAAGTGCGGGGGACAATCCGGGGTTTGAGGCCGACATCCGACGCCGGTTGACATCGGAGGCCCACACCATGAAGTCGGGCAACGGGCACGGCAGTTTGTAGCGAAGCTCACGCCTGGCTAGGAATCATTCCTGTCTTCTTCCTCTCGTGGCTCAAATATTTGGGACCTATATTTCATTGTTAGATAAGGTATGATAGGGGCTCCATTCAGAGGCTGGACTTTGCCACCTCTTATGATGGTGCTCATACCACAAAGATATCTGACTGCTATTTCTCTTGGGCATACAACCCCATAGTTCCTAGTCATTTTAGCAAGGAATATTTGGACACAAGGAAGTAAATCGCAGCCCGATGGCCAAGTCTTAGACACACTTTGCCAATCCTCCATCATCTACCCTGAGGTTTATACACATCGGATCTCGCTGCTGATCCTCCAACAGCTCTCGGATCTCGTCCTCATTAGCCAACCCCAGACAGTTCTGCCTCGCTTAGTTGAAGCAATTTACGGATATCGCTGTTCTTTACCGCCAGGGAACATCATCGCGAGACAGACCCATCCCTGCTCGCTTCCGAGCGCGACCCAATCATAGCCTTTCATGTTCGGAACCGTGGGAGAAGAGCTCTACCAAGTCATAGCATCGGCTCGGCGGTAGTGATCGACTAGTTTCTCCTCGCAGTGCGGGGAAATAATCTTTTAAACAATCCGGGGTAAACTGGAGGTGGATATGGCGGCTGTCGCTACGGTTAACACATGCCGCCGAGGAGAACCTCGCTTCCATACTTAAGTCTGGCCTGCGGCAATCTCGACATCCTTTGCTACCACATTGACTGGCCAACTCACCACCAAGCATACTATTTCCATTGAATCCAGAGACTCATCATCACAATGGGCTTCTTGGGGCATCTCGCCATCGGCGAGACATTCAACTTGTCCTTGACAATGACCATCGTGCTCATTGCCGTCTCACAGTTCAACTTTGGTTTCGATCAGCAAGGCTTCAACAACACGCAGGCTATGGATGCATTTGAACGCCAATTCGGCACCTGGGATGACAAGAAGCATTCTTATCAGTTGGAAAGCTGGTGGCTCTCATTGTTCACCTCTCTCCCGTATATCGGTTTCGGCTCTGGTGAGACACACCATGACTCTTGCGGAAAGCAGGCCTTAGGGAAAATCGTTAACGTCCCATAACTAGGCATCTTGATTGGTAGTGTTGTCAGCAACCATTTTGGTCGACGCATGTGCATGTTCACTATGAGCGTCTGGTCGCTCATCGCTACGACCATCATCATCACGTCCAAGAAACGAGAACAGATCTTGGCTGCAAGAGTCCTTGCCTACATTTATGTCGGCATGGAACTTGCTGTTGTGCCCATTTACCAGGCTGAAATTACTCCGCGTCGCGCACGTGGGTTCATTGTTGGAACGTATCAACTTGCCCTGGGGGTAAGACATTTATAAACCGGCCTCACTGTGCCGAGCTGTGGCTAATTTTGTTCAGGTCGGAGGTTTGGTCGTGAGTGGTGTAGCTCGCGGCACCAGTAGTATGCAATCGCCGTCGGCATACTTGATCATCTTCGGTCTCTTCTACATTGTCCCCACGATTGTTGTCATCGCTATTTGGTTTGTGCCCGAGGTATGTTGCTAGCCTAGCTACTCATCAACATTTGCACTAATCTAATCTCCTTTGCCAACAGTCACCACGATGGCTGGCTCTGAAAGGCCGAAACGAAGAAGCCCTGCAGGCACTTCGACGTCTGCGACAAGGCAAATTCACCGAGGAACAGATAATTGAAGAGATGGATCACATCCGGTCAGGTATTGAACGAGAGGTTCAGAAGGGTGCTTTCCTCGACATGTTCCGGGGCAAGCAAGTTACTAAGAGAACTCTGATCGTCATCGCTGTCAATATCTTCCTCCACGCCACTGGACCGTTGTTCAGCAGTATCTATGGAGCTTATTTTGTGAAGCAAGTGGGAGTGGTGAACCCATTTACCATTTCAACCATCAATTCGGCTTCACAGATCATAGCTGTGCTGATCTCTATGGCGCTGGTGGACAACCTTGGTCGAAGGTAAGCTGCTTGTCGACGAACTCGGGCAATCGGGACCTGCTGATCTGTTGGTTAGGAATGTTATTTTTATCGGTGCTACCCTTCAAGGTTCGGCCTTCCTTGTTTTGGGAGGTCTTGGAGTGATCAAGGACCCCAGCTACTCGATCAAGGCTGCAATGGTAGCCATGCTACCTATAATGGGCCTAGGTTTCGGCATTGGCTGGGGTCCTATTTCGCACACTATCTCAGCCGAGGTTCCCAGCATGCATCTGAAGGACATCACCTACCGAACGGCCAGCGTCATCAACATTGTGATGCAGTTCACTGTAGCCTTCTCCCTTCCGTATTTACTAAATGAGCCGTATGCTGCTCTCGGATCAAAGGTCGGGTTTATCTTTGCAGGCGGTGTCGTTTTCTCCCTGATATTTGTCTACTGGGGCTTGCCTGAGTGCAAGGGCCGCACGCTGGAAGAGATTGACCTTCTCTTCGAGTCTGGAGTCCCGATGCGACACTTTTCAAAGACCAAATTGGAAGATCTAGACACTTCTTTCGGCGGTAAGATCGCAAGAAAGGATTCTAGTCAAGGTATCGAGGTTCATGTCGAGGAGAGGGTTTGAGTAACTACGACTTCTGGCTTGTTTTATTTAGGAATCACGCTTAGGATTGTTGCCTGGCAATGATCGCATCCGTAGTTGGACTTGGCTATATAACAAAAGCATTTACACCATGTATCATCCTATCATCCAACAATTCATAGGCTCCAAGACACAGGTAATTGCTACCTTAGGACGCTGCCTTGCCACGACTCTCATAGGGCAGGAGCAGAAAGATAAATCCTGCTACGGCAAAGAGCGACGCCGAAATCCAAACTGGCACGCTGGTGTTCAGTCCCACATAAGCCCCAATAATGGTCGCACCCAGTCCGGCCAAGCGGTTAAACAGCATCACCAGACCATTACCCGTGCCCCGAATGGGCGCAGGGAACAGTTCTGGGGTGTAGCTATACAGCAGGCCGTACACAAGATTCTGGAAGAATGCGACTCCACATGTGAATCCCAGAACAGCTGACTGAGTCTTGGCCTGTGTGAAAAGAAAGGTGAACAGACTGGTGCAAAGGCAAGCGAAGCAACCAGTTCCCTTTCGACCAATCCCCTTCATATTGACCGTGAAGCCGCCTAGGATTGAAGCAGGGATACCACAAAGAGCTTGGATCGTCAAATTGCGGTAAGTAGTGTTGAGCGAAGGAGCACCAGTCGACACACCACGATTCTCGAGGTAGATTGGCAAAAAGACATTATAAAGAGGGAAGCCCATGCCAATAGCCATCCAGAGGAACAGGACAAGGCTTGTGGAGAGGGCCATACGAGGCGTTGAGAAGAGAGCCTTAAACTTGTCCGGTGTGAACTTGTCGAGGGAGCGTTGAAGAGTTGTCCTGGTGAGATTGCCAGCAGCGGCGTGCTCGGTCTCTGCCTCAGCCAAGCGACCGTCAATGGCCTGGAAATGCTCCAGGCTGAGCCATGACGACTTTCCGTCGCGAGCTGCGACTTTCTGTACGACCTCAACAGCTTTAGCATCGCGGCCTCTGCCGAGAAGGTATTTCGGGGTCTCGTAGATCTTGAAGAGGAAGCGAAGGAGGAAGAGGACTGTCGTAACTCCACCGAGAAGCCAGTAGACGTAGCGCCAGCCGAGGTTCTTCTTATATGTGCACTCTTCAGGGGTCGCATCCACGGGACAGCAGAAGTTTGCGATGAAGGGCCTGTAAAGTGTTAGCCTATCGGTGCAAGGTGAATGTTGTGACAAGAGCCTACCAAGCCACAAGATTGGCCACCACTTGTCCCAGCGACCAGAAGGACGATTGCATAACCAGGATGTTCTGATGGGTAGCTGGAATGAATTCGAGGAAGATGGCACTGTCAACAGGCTGGTTGCCGCCACTTCCAACACCGATCAGGGCCGAAAGGGTAGCAACCCCAGCAAAGGTCGGGGCTCCAGCACCGATCAGACCAGCCATGGCTGTAATCAGCAGGGTAATGTTGAAGGCCATGCGACGTCCGATAAAGTCCGCGCTCATGGGCCAGAGCGAGGCACCTACGAGAAGGCCTGCGTACTTGGCCATAGACAAAACGCGATTCGCTGGACACCAAATTCTCGCTTGACGGGGGGTTGAATGTTGGTAACAGCTTGCATCCATAGCTAGATAATTGTCAACTCAGTCATCGATAAAAACTGGAAAATCCATGAGTGAAATCTCACATTGTCGATAAACCAACCAAACCCAGTAGTGGCAAAGATCTTCCATTGAAAAGGGCCCATTCCAATGTCAATCAAGGCTTCGTTCAGCACCGAGATCTTGGCCTCGTATGCAGCGTCGGCGCCGGGCTGGACCTGAGTTGTGTCGATACCATGATAGTCGGAATGGCCAGCGAGATGCTTGTCAATGGGTTCATCCACCGAGGGCATTCTCTCTACCTCGATGTCGGGCGTTTCCGCCTGCGGTTGGGAAGTCTTTTTCGGGGGAATGTCCGACATACTGGAACGAGACGGCCAAGAGTGGTTGATCAAGAGAATGGTGGATGAAAAGACAAATTAGAGGGCGAGACAACGGGCCTCTTATAAGATGGGGGGATGGCACTGAGTCAGGCATATCGCCTCAGTGTTCGGATAAGGCGCCCGACAACACCTCGGGTAGCATTGAGTTTGATCCTCGTCTTGTCAAAAGTTCGACTTTGTGCGCCTTATCACGAGGGGCTCCCGGTTCTAACTACATAAAGCAGGGAAAATCGACAAGATATCGAACCCCGCAGCCGACAATTGGTTAACCATTTGAATCACTCCTTGGCGTTTGGGGGTGGAGGCTGGGATGGGAACTGGAGGGACCAGATCCCCACCTTTGGCTTGATACGGATGAGGAGAAGATAACCATCACACAGAATCCGAGGCATTTGCCACAAATTGTTAGCAGACATTGCTGATGTTGGCATCCGAAACAAGACTAGATTCTGGGGAAATGCTAGAAATGCCCACTCAGCCGCCTCGCCTCGCCTCGGTCAAAACATAACGGTATCCGAGGGCATGGTAAACGGCTGGGCTAGCCACCTCAAAATCGAGGTGTTGGGCAGATCACCAACCCCAGCTCCAGTTCACCAATGGGAACTGTAAGCATGAGGCCATGCGGCTACGCTAACCGCACCTCGCGGGACCCCGCAGCAGCTTTTGCCTTATCGACAGCAGTTTCTCCGGCAGCAATACTAAGCCCTATCGCAGGAAGTCGTGCCAATATTTTGTTTTCTTTCTCTCGGACTTCGGATCTACTTCAAGTTGCCGGGCAGTCTTGTGGGCGCGCTTAGGCTATCCACGACAGCAATGTAGGGGTAATAGCGTGCTTGGCTTGGCGCTGGTGCACCTTGGTCTTTTTTTGACCTGCATCTCTTTGTGAGGTCAGAGCGATATTATTTCCAGAAGAAGATGAACAGCCCAACCTAGGAGTCCACTCGAGTACGCAGGTCTCAGGACGGTCAACACCGTTAGTGGATTAGACTGTCATGAAGGTTCCTTATAATGTCCCAAATCTCCGCACTCTCTACAGTCCATCTAGAAGTTCCCGTTTCGATATTGATGACTCGATGTCGCTAGTTTACTTACAGAGATGAGATAAGATGTATATCTGGGCATGAGATAAGTATTTAATACATTTTCGGGTGCAAGCTCACTGACTTAAAGCTCATTGGTTTTTGTCTTGCCTATACCCTTGGATATAAGAGACTCAGAGAGTAAAACATTAGCAAAAGAACACTTTAAAATACACTAAATAGCACTTTAAATCGGCTTAATGCTATATAACATAGCTTAAAGCTTATTACTATGCGGTTTGGTTTTATCTATATAACTATTCCATGGGTTAATAATAGTACTACTGCGTTAAGTCAGGTCAAATAAATATAAAAAGATTTATTATATACTTAGGGTTTTTAATTAGCTAAATCTCAAGGCCTAGAACTAAGTATCTAGAGTGACTAAGTTTTTCTCAGCTTTTATATTATATTTAAAGGTGCTATGTAAAAGAAATATTAACTTAAGTAAATAAATATCTTAGTTAGGCGATTTATAGGTGTACTAAGGCTAGTGTAAATAAT
>JAADYS010002127.1:0-12898 GCA_012931995.1 Fusarium albosuccineum | reverse complement strand
ATAGATATGGTTTACTATATCTGCCCGAATTATTTAACCCGGGCTGAGGCTGAGCTGGTGCGACAACCACAAACGTTGCACAATGCCTTCATCATCCTTTCAGGGGCCGACAACCTAGAAACCAAGTAACATGATGATTGTCTGCTCTGAGCTCCTGCCCAGGACGGACAACTTTCAATGCGAAACCGCCACCATCTCGGCCAGCATCATATGCATGTGATAGCAACTTCTCCCTTGCACACAGACAACCACAGCTGTTTAGACAATTTTATTCACATGGCACAACTATTACATGCAGCGCTGCCATATACAAAATCCACAATGCATACCCTTGAGCCCTTGGCCCACACCTATCCCGCCCAGCCGCTCCGTGCAACCCAAACTCCTCCCTTGGCAAAGTCCCACCCCAATTAACCCTCTTTATTTCTTTATTGGGCCAGCGTAGCCACCTTGGAGTGTCCGAGCTGCTTATCCTCAGCCTCGTTGTCGTTTGTCGGGGCTGGGGTCTCTGGCGTAATCATCACCGCTGGTGGGTTAAGCGAGTGGGACACCACTTCTGTCCGGGCTGGCTGTCCCTCCACATGCTCCGCCTCAGCGTCCTCCTTGTCGTCCTCCTCCACTTGAGAAAGCGGTCGAGGATAGGGAGCCGTGCTGCCGGGGGACTCCGTGTCGTCATCCCGCCTGACAGTTCCGTCCTCGAGATTAGCCCCAACAATTTGCGCCAAGCTGCTAAAGTTAAACATAGGCTCAGACCCGGCACTTCCAGCATCGCGATCTCCGTCGTCACTGTAGGCCCCAAGACTCAGCCCACTAGACCGGGGGCCCCCATCAGCGCCCAAATAGCCCTCGCCCGTGTAGCTGCCAGCAGGGCTACCCGCAGCAGAGGACCCGACCGAAGAAGCGTTGCTCATCTGTCTGAGGTGCGAGCTTTGTCGAGGGGGTTGTGAGGGTATAGGTAAAGAGCTAGATGAGGATGTCGGCCCGCCTTGCGTATCTTGCGGGCCTCGATCAACTCCTTTTCCTTTTCCAGCCACGTTCTCATCCTTCCCTTTGGGTTCCACCGGTGATTCGGGCGTGCTTGCTTGTGAGGCTCTCGAGACGGTGGCCTCCATCCTCAGGTTGCTAGCCGTGCTGTTTCCGCGTCGACGGCCCAGGCCTAGTGAGAGACTGCTCGCACTCGCGCTGCCGCTGCCACTGTATGGATGGCCGCCCTTCTTGGCCGCTTTCCGCTCCTCCTTCTCGCGCTTCTTTGCCTCTTTTCTTAACGCCTTCTCTTCCTTCCGCTTGCGCTCCTCTTCCGCAGCCAACGAGAGGCGCACTGCTTCCATAAACATCATCTCCTCCAGCTCATCCATTCTATTTCTGCGACCTCCTAGTATGCTCCTCGATGACTCCCTAGCACCGGGCTCTGGTCCTTCAGCCGCGTCGCTTTGGCCATCTGCCTGACCTTGACTCTGCAAGTTGGTGGAGCTAGCATTGTTGTTGCTTCCCGTGTTCCTTCGACTAAACCGGCCGGGTCTCAACATCGATCTCTGGTCATTGCCCCCCATTAGGAAAGCAGCGGTATGGAGGGCGGTTGCGGCAGCGGCTCTACGCGCCTGGTGGTTTCTGGCCGATGCCAGTTTCGCTGCCCAGTCGGGCCGTACACGATCCGTGGTGATCACATTTGGCGCATTCGCCGACAAACTATGTCCGCGTCTGCGACCAGTCTGTGCGGGTGAGGTAGGGGGTAGAGTGCTGTTCAGCGAGCTTTGCGAGGACATAGCCGTGCCGTATGCGGGGTTTCCCGACATCGAGTTGAAGACCAGGCCTCGTCGGAAAGGAGGTGGTTCGTAGGTGACGCCAAACTCTATTTGCTGGCAATAAGGACACGCCGATGGCTCTGAGACGAGCATTTCTGGCGGGTCGTCGGGAGTAATACCTTGGTTAGGATCTCTAGCTTCGCCGTTGGGGTGATGTTCAGGAAGATGAGGGTCAGCGCGCTTAATCTGAACGAAACATTCGCTACAGATAGGTTGGTCGCAGCATCGAGTGCGGTTTAGGTAAGGCGGGTAGGAGAGGAAGCAGATGGGACAATCATCCGCGTCCTTGTACAAAAAGACCTCAAGAGGCTGGCCGTTAACAAAGGGGTCGTGAGGTAGAGGTACTTCCTTAGGCGTCAGATCAGTCGAGGAAGCATTTCGGGATCCCACGCTTAGGGCAGCTGCAAGTGCCTTCGCTCGGGGTTTAAATGGTGAGCTCGATTTGTTTGGCCCAGCTGACGTAGGGGAAGGGAGCCCCGAGCCCGCATTGGATCCGCTGCGATCCGATGCCGCAGAAAGAGTTCTAGGCCCCATAGGCACTGTCAGATTCTGTAGGTTCTGGCTTGACGAAGACGGATGGTCCACGGGAGGAGGCGGCCGCGGTATAAGCTCAGGGTCGGGCGGCGCATCGGCAGGTGGTATGGGGAGGCCACGAGCTGCAGCGATCAACTGATGCTCGTTCCAACTGGGAGACCAGTCATTGAGGCCTCGCCAGAAAGGCGCGAGCTTTCTCTCTATCTGTAGACATGGTGTCAGCTTGCTGAAGAATCAGCCGAGAGATGACGTGGGAAAAGTACCTGTAGCTGCCTCACGACGGGCTTGCTGAAATCTTCTGTGCCCGTATAGGTACCTAATGTGACCAAATATCCTCCATCAAGGTGCTCTTCGCGTATACTGCGCTCACGCTCCTTTGCTCGTGCCACACGTTCTCTTTCGAGCCTTCTCGCCTCGCGCTCCTGCTTGGTTTCGCGACGCTCAAAGGGGGCATCTTGTCGTTCCCGGTCGCGAGCAGCGCCACCACCAAGGCCGAATAGGTTGATCTCTGCTCTGCTCATGCGTCGTGAGGATCTCGTGCCCGCCAAGTGCTCGCGCACTGAAGGGTCGCCAGGAGTCGAGTGACGGCGGGCGGCAGGGTCGCCGTCAGGGCGTGACTCTTTGGTGCTGGAATTACCCATGGTGGATGGTGGTAAGACGACAGCGGCTGGTCGAGGTTAGCCAGATGGCGCGATCGCGCACACAAGCCGCTGGTCTTATGGCGGTGTTGGCGTTGACCAGGGCGGTGATTGTTTGGTGTAGTCAGCGGTGAAGAGATAAGGTTTCGACGTCGAAAATCGAGGGTAAAGACGGGTTCGGAGAATCTATGCTGGGTGTCTAGGCACAGCAGAAGGAGCAAAGTCTGTCACAAAAGTGCACTGAGCGATATGGACAGAGATGCCTCGTCTCGATCGGCGGCCGGCTGTCCCGCGATGGGTGGAAATGGGGGAGGGGCGTCAGACGACGGGGGTCGTCCCCAAGGGCATTTCGCTTGGGCGGGAGCCTATCGTAGATCGAGGAGACGGTGCGCAGCGGTCGTCTGTCAACGACAGTGCAAGGCCGAGCAGGAGGATTCTCGGTAGATGCCGGCTGCGTCGTTGAGAGATCGACGTGATGAGGCTGCGGCTGCGGCTGTGATAACAGCGGGAGGATGGTTGATGGCCGGAGGGGATATGGCGGATGGCGTATCGCGTCGAGACTAGACCGGAGGCTGGGCGCAGCGGCGTAGCACCAGCCGAGCGACGAGACAGGTAGCTAGAGGAGCTCGCTGGATAAAAAAGGTGGCCCCTGTGGTGCGTTGGGGGACAGAAGACTGGCTGCGCTGGTCTGGATTAGCTGGGGTGCTCCAGCCCGTGAGCCAGGCGGGCGGGTAAATGGTCGAGAGCAGATGGCGGGGTCGACGGGACCAGCAAGCGCAAGACTGTCTGCCCCAGGTGCGAATAGGGAACAGGCAGGCGACTAGAGTGTCTGGTGGTGATGATTGGCGATGGAGAGGAATGATGATGTTGATGGCAACTTGTTGATGGAGCCGGAGATGGAGATGACTGAGGAATTCCACCTCGGGTTCGACGGACGGATTGGGGAAGCTTGCACCTCGCCATGATCCAGCCCGGCTTCTAGGGCGTCGTAATCGCGGGTGCTAGAGGAAACCTTCAGGCGGCTTCCCCTCCTGTCATGGCGTGGCGGGCGGGGCTGTCTTGCGCTATCAATCGCTACGACCTCTGTAAGCCACCTAAAATAGTATTGCCTTCATCAACCCCAATTCGATGTCTCAAACGCATGATGCACAAGTCAAAGGTTTATTATGCAGTTCCTCTCGTACTCGGGACTGGTTCCTTGACTGTTGACAGCTCAGATACTTGGTGCGTGAAATACCGCTAGAAGCTTTGGCCTCTACGTAAGCTTGAACCTGCGGAACAAACGTCATGGATTGTCACTTGAGCTGCCAAGCTGTCACTCAAAACTCCAACTAACTCCAAGCATCCCTGAAACTCGCCAAATCGGAACCAAGAAAATTATGGGAAATTCCTTGTTTTGCGTCTTTGCTCATTTCGTTTTCATCGCTCCACATTCTATCGTTTGAGTTGTTTTTGCACACTGCATAGTTGTCGTTCTCACCGACGAGAACATCACGCGACGTGGACTGTCTCCGAGAGATCCGAATGTTCTGACTCTTGGTGTTACCATGAAACATTGTATTTCCGGGCTCGGGCTCTTCAATGGGGCCATGACAGGGGGGTTAAGTCAACCACATCCATCAATATGACGGCTACTTTAACTGACACTGGGTTTCGCCGAGGCAAGAAGTTCCCCGGCCTTAGATCATAATGGAGATGATAATCATGATTACGACGTGATCCGATTAACTCCGAGAGCTCTACTTAGAGGGGATACCATCGTACCAGCTTCTGGGATAGAGTTGTTGTCAACGTTCTGGAACTCTATTATATTACGAATAGTAATCGATAACCGTCCAAAACACCAACTATTCGACCAAAACATCGCTCCATATCTGTCTATCCGTAGCCATCTATTGTTGGTGCAGCGCCCAAAACCACAGCATTACACACTCATATCATCATGAGTAAATGGTATCGCTCCCCAATGCATGTCTATAACCCCCAACACCTCTATCGGGTAGGCGCCCACGCCTGCAACCAGTCTCGCATTTTCTCCAAGTTCCCCTTCTCCGCCTCTGCCGCAGCGATGCACCATTCTAAATCCCACACGCCTTCTGCCGCCATCATCTCTGCAAGTTTACGGCTCCTTTGGCTCGTCTCATCCGCGCAAAAGTACAGCCACTCGTCCATATTGGTAACATCCGCGAGAAGCGGCTTCACTAAAGGAAGTACTTCTCTGGCACTTGAAGGCTTGGCCTCAAGCCCTGCGTTGGCCCGTCCCGTCTTACACCACGTGTTTCCACAGTGAGCCTTGCCGCATCCTGTCATGAGCTGGCCCAAGTATCGCCTCTCGATCCGTCGCCGCAGTGCTTTGCCCTCCGGATCGTGCATACTCACGTACAACGGACCAAAACAGATTGAGCAAAGCCCAATATCGTTTGAGCCTTGCTCCTCTGACGCTGCTTGGCGCACCTGGCCTCTGGAGCCAACCCCAAACATTGTTCTACCGCAGTTGGCGTTTCGACAGATTGGTGGTTTTAGTCGGGAGACTTTATCAAGCTCATGATGTTTGAGGTGCGTTTCCATATCCTTGAGTCGAACAATCTTGTCGCAGAGGTGGCATTCTGTTGTTCGCGTGCCATCCGCAAGCTCGTGCGCCGTAAGTCCCGAGAGCATCACCTCCGCGCTGGGGTTGAAGGGATCGCCTTCTTGAGGTACCTCGAGATGACAGAATCGACACAGAATCAACTTTCCTGGGCACACACTTGTCTGATGCCTGGCCAAGTCGGCTAGTGAGTTGGTCGAGAATTCGCAATGTGTGCATTGGCGCTGCGTATGGAACACATCGTCGTGCTTTGCCTTGCTCAGCGTTGAATTCCCAAAAGCGCTGTCCTTTTCGCAGTGCCAATGTGCCTCCCATTCCGGGGAGCCCTTCTTGAAAACCGTCTTGCAACCAGGGCATATGATGTTGTTCCTTCGACAAAAGCTTTCGTGGAGAACCATGGCTCGCTTGGGAACAAACTGTAAGCAGTTGCTACACTGTGTGTCGTCCGGTGAATGCTCCTGTCCCTTGGTCCCGTTGGCTCCGGATTTGGTGTTATCTGCCAGCTTTGCGCTGGCTCGTAAGGAGTATTGGTATGTTTTCGCGTCATCTTGCACAGCATCCGGATGTTTGTAGCCATGCACAGATATTAGAATCTGTTCGGCCCCCTCGAGCTCGACGTTGGTCGAGCTTATCACGATGGTCTTGGTTCCGTTCACCGCCGGCGAAAAGTCACCAAACACATGGACGGCTTCTCGCGGTGGTGCCCGTTGTCGAGAAGACTTTGGTGTGATGAATAGATCCAGTGCATCTTCGTCTTGACTAGTGCTCAGCTCAATGACCAGAGGCTGGGATTTGTTCCATGACGGTAAAACGTAATCAACGTATTCGCCTTCGAGTACTTGCCCCTCGACCGGTTTCCATATGTCGATCTCTCCGCCGGTGGAACTACCGCTCGCCGTCCCTCGCTGCGCTGACATGATACGCCTTAACGTCTCTCTGGCCTGTTCCTCGTCCAGAGCCTCAATATCGACCTCGAGGTCTGTGTCCACCACGCATATTCCGTCTCCTTCAGGAGCCACTTTGTCCACGAGGAGCTTGAATTCTTCACCACGTGCGCCTTTCACAGCAAGTATAGAGCCTTTGCTGAGCGTGGTAAAATTCTCTCTGAGTTGTCGCTCAAGCAGCGGCTTCCAGTCGTCTGGGTTGTATCCTGCCTCCAAAGGTCTAAGCCGAACATAGGTGCCTTTCGGAAGTTGCCGCGCCTCAACTTTGACTTGAATGCCATCGATCTCCATGTCGCCATTTTCTGGGTCACCCTCGACAGTATCGCCCGTCTCATCAATAGACAAGCATTCCTCCTCTTGTATCCCCAAAGCTTCTGTCAACCAAGAGCTCAAGCCCACAGTCCCTTCGGATGCGGAAAACTCTCGGATACCGGCAAAGACTGCATTATTGTTCTTCGGGTTGACGAGACGGAAGGTCAGAGGGTTCGGGAGTTGCTGTGCGGTATCGGCGTCATTTTGGGACGTAGAATAAGACCAAGGGTCTGCTCGGCTGGGTGTCGTCGAGGGTCGAGATCGGGCGGCAGCAAGCAGCTGTTCAAGGGCGGACTGAGGGAGGAGGATCTTGTCGCCTCGGAGGTTCTTGGTCGCGACGGCGGAGGGATGAACGACTTGTAATGCGCTTGACCAGCGCAGAGGAGCCGGTTCCTCCATGGTTACACGTGAATGATGGTAGATGCGCCGCGATGGGAGATATTTGGTGGGGTTAAGGTCGATAAGTTGGAGTTAGTGGGGAGATGGATCACGAATGTTGGCGCCTTAAGCCGAGTTTGTCCATATTAAGGGCGGAATTTGCAACAGATTTCGAGAAATAATTGCATCATATTGCTATGACGGCAGCATAGCGGCTACAAAAAGTGTTTAAAATGTTCGTCCAGGCGGCGATGCTCAGTCAGCGGTTTCGGCGACGTTCTTCCAGCATCGCCTAGAATATGGACGTCCATATTGGGTTTACCTCATTCGAGTTCGAGATGCCTTACATAATCATTTGTGGTGGGTGCGGACTATGGAATCTCCGAACCTTCCATTCCAAGTGCTGGAAGCTCCTCCACCCCAGGTTTCATGCAGCGGGAGCCTCACTAACAAAGATTCTGCGTCTTATCGTGCCGGCTCAATATCCAGCATCCGGCTATGCATGAGTGAGAGAACGCCTTGGCAGCGAGCGGCTAGAGCTTGGAGGATGCAGCATGGCGTTTTGCCGATGCACCAAAAAAAGAACTGCAACCTCAACCTCGCCGCAACGTTTGATATACAGTTCGAGATAGACCACGCCCCAGACTCAGCACGGAGATGTCGCGCGTGCACCGGGAAGAAACCCGACCCAATCGACCAAGGAGATGTCTCAGCAAGGACAACTCTCTAACGGACGTGGGTTTCGACGGCATCAACAGCATTGACGGCGAGGCGGCTGGGGATCATTGCCACGCAATCTCGTTCAGGTTGGCCGCGTCGTCTGCGCTGGCAATATCCAGGAGTCGAGGTCTTGGCATCTGATATAATCTTCCTTCGCCCTCCTTGCCGATCACGACGAGCCCCCGAATTCACCGCCCGCCGTCATTTTGAGTGTTCAGGATACTGATTCAGGTCGCCCGGCACTTTCAGAAGTGCATCTTGGCATCCCCCACCGGAGAAGCAGCAGCGGGTAAATGCAGTGCAAGGCCACGATGGCTAAAGCTGATCCATGATGGATAGCGTGGGTGCCCTGCCGGCACCTCACCAAAAAGCAATCGAGTCTCAGCGGGAGAGATAGCAGATACGAGATGCCGTAGGTTCAACCAAAACGTGGAGAAGAGATTGGCGGCGCCTGGTCCAACAGCAGCAAGCCAGCTCATCTAAGTCACATCTCTTATCCCTTGCAAGCTTCAGGTCTTGACGCAGAGCACCGCCAGCTAAGGCCATGATGAGGCTTGAGGGCGTCAAGGGCTTGACGCTTGGCCCCACGCGCCCGAGCTTGGTACGATCTGCGAGCGGACCCCCCAGATTCTGGTACGTTGATCAGGTCAAGCTTGTCAAGGTCTTGGACCTTAATTCCCTGGGATAGAGAGCTCAGTGACCGCCTATCCTGCCAAGCTGCCCGCCGCATTCTATTCTCCGCCCGTGGGATTGCGACATGTGACACAGCCAGTCCGCCCTCCATGCAGCATCCAACCATTACAGCCCTGGCCTGTCACCACTCTTGTTTCCCCTCGTCTCGAGGTGTTTTGGGTGTTTCCAACTTCTCCCATTATAGCAGTGATCACAGCATTCTGGAGCATCCCGACGGGGCCGAAGGGGGCGGGGGAGAAACATGGACCACTTCTGGCACGCTTAAAGAAAAAGGGACCGACAGGGACCCCAAGATTGGCGTACAAGGGCAGTGACACTGGAGAGCACACAGATGGACGGACAAGGGAGGCCGAGTGCGCCGACAAGGGACTTGCAGCGTCATCGCATTACGTCTTGAGCGCCGATTCGCCCTGCAAAGTTGCTCCCCCAAGCTTCCCGTCGTCAAGCTGAGCACGGCGCCATTAATGGTGCGCCTGAGGACATGCTCCCCTAGCGGAGCTACCGCTTGTGACGGGTTGCTACTTTGCCAGCGATAAGATGGACCAGCTTGGTGATGCCATCTCGTCAAGACATCAGGCGGGCCAGACTCTATTCGGCCATTCATCAAACATAGGCAGAGACTAGGGTTCGTCGCTCAACGTGCATCCACTCTGGTCTTTAGCTGCTCACACGGGCCGATCTCTTGCAACCGCCGCCCCCCTTTCCCACCCTACATACAGCTATAGCGGTGCTCCGTCTTGCCTCAACAGGCGCATATCTAACTTCTCTCCGGTCCGGCCGGCTGCGCTCTACCGTGTTTCTGGCGTTGTTGAGCCCCCACTCACCGGCCGTCGACTGGACTTCACGCGGCGTGCACATTGGACATCGCTCCCCAAGATGGTTGCTCTTGCGCTCCAACAAAGTCCAAGCTTTCACAGCTTAACAGCCTTTGTAATACATGTCATACTGGAGACACTCCTCCCCTCCCTCCCTCTGGATAGGGACAATCCCAATGCGCAGCCTAGAAACCTAGCCTCGCCAATCCAATCTCATCTCATCCCATCCGTGTCCCATGCCATCCCACCCAGGCTTTGCCCAGGCCATCTCCCCAGACGAAACCCATGCTGGGAAGCTCGTTCTAGCGAATGGTTGCCGCCCTGGCCGCTCGCATGGGCTTGTGCTTTGTGCTTGCTTGTCGGATAATCTGGCTCCTTGGTCCGCCTCATAATGATATCTTTAAACAGCCTCGTCCTCCCCGAAACGATTCCTCTGTTCCTCCCATCTTCATACCCCATCCCCTCCCATTAGCCCTCCTTGCCAGTTGGGCTGCCTTTCATTACCCTTTCCAGTGATACCTCATGAGACTCTGGCCAGCCTGACATGAGCCAAGTTATTGTCGACCAAAACACGCGCGTAGAGATCTCCCAGATCCAAGATAAGGGCTTGACCCTCTTTGACGCTCTATTCAATTCTCTTGTTCTCAGGAACACCCTCCCCTACCTCCCCGTCTCTGGTCTGTTGAACCTTGCTGCGACCTGCCGCGACCTCCGGTACCTCCTCCACGAGACCCCCGGGGTCTTTCGTCATCTCGACCTCACACGGGTCAAGACCGCACACTTCGGCACCGACAACACCGAAGCTGAACGCAGCCTTTCCGTCTGGCGCAATGTGCAGCTCTCGGAGTATTTGACTGAGGATGAGTGAGTCTGGCCCACAACGGCCACTAGCATCGTGGCCCTAGCTGACCCTGTATGACAGCTTCTACGCTGGGCCCTTGAGGGGCATCTTTTCGACGCTCAGACAGCGAGACATCCTCCGCGATGTCCAATCCTTGATCCTCGACGGCCTCTCGGTCACTGCTGAGCTGTGCCACGAGATCATCAACGACCCGACTTATAGTGTGCGCATGCTCTCGATCCGCGATGTCAAGAATTTGAACCATGGCAAGCTGCGCGCCGCGCTGGCCTATGCCTGTCGCACCTCGCGCCCCGAGGGTGCGCCGCGACTCAAGGCTCTCTACGTCTTTGGATCCAAGGAGGTTGAGGCACCCAAGCTTCCAGACTCCTGCTGTGGGCAGAATTCGATCAGCGCAGACTGGAACCACAAGAGCCACAAGGCATTGAGTGACTCGCTGCATAGTGAGGCCGACGCTTGGTGGTCCAGGAAGGGCCGGATGCTCAGCAATGCGATCGACGCAGACTGGGCGCAATGTCTTTTGGCATGCCAAGGCCTCATCGCCTTTGATGCTGTGCTGTGCCAGGGCCCGCGCCACAGCAACTCGCCAGCCTTTGGCAAGATGCGTCTGCGATCCGCCTGCAACCCTGCGATCGCCACTTTTGCAGTTGGCGGTTGCGCGTCTTGTGGCAAGGCACCTGAAGGTCTCTCGGACGCCGAGACTCACCCTTCGTCGCTGCCGCTGCTGTCTCCTCCGCCGATCCTGTCATCGTCGGTGCAGGCGGCCACGACGCCGCGACCGGGGCACGAAGCCTTTGCAGCTCGCTGCGCCGACTGTCTCAGGGACCGATTCTGCGTCACCTGCAACAAGTGGTGGTGCGAGACGTGTTATCAGCCTTTTGGCCATGAGATGACCATGCATGAACCGAGCGTCATGGTGGTCGAGTATGACGGAAGCTGGAATTCGCTGGACCAAGTGGAACCCGCGCCAACAATGGCCAAAGCCAAGGTACGAAACGGACTGTGCAGAGCTTGTACCACCGACGCTGGATCACCATGGACCTGAAGCGGAGCAGCATGGCTCGCGGGACCGGCCGAAGCAGCTCTCAACCAGCTGGTTTAGCAAACCCCGGGAAAATTGTATGCAGATTCTTGCTTTATTGGCGGTGATTCCGAGACGACGAATAATCCTCCCGGTTTCCTTTTTTATTCTGTGGCCATGCGCTAACCAGCTGCGATAGGCACGTGTCTCCCGAAGCTGCTGGGAATGCGGCATGAACGTTGGTTGACCCCTTATCTCTGTCTCACCATGACATATCACGAGGCTGACCTAGATAATAGTGCGATGAATGCATTGAGCGTACGCAAAAGGTCTGCAGAAAGTGTTGTGGCGGGTACTGCCTGATTCACAACGAAGGGTCTTCGTCTTCTTTCGTAAGTCTATCCTTGACTATCGAGGTGCAAAATCGTATGCTAACCGTAGTTGCAGTGTGATTGTACGTGGCATAGTCCCTGCTGACTCGCGAAACCCCCGTTCTTGATGCTGACCGACTGATTAGGGTGCTTCTCACGAGGCCGCGGCCTGAGGCGCGTGTGAAATCCGCAAGGTGGCCCTCAGCCATTCAGCGAATGCCCGCTACAACGGTGCAATGCACACTCGGCCCCCATGCGGTTGGGTCGTTGATACATGACGATACCACGCATGAGGCAATGCCATCACGGACAAGGAGCCTGGGACCTGCAATGCAAGTCTGACAGGGCTGTCGCTTGCTGCGCTGGACAAGCAGACATATGATATATCCATCCGTCACACCACTCATGGATATATATCAATAAGCCAGGACCTGGAACGGTTGTCTAACGCTTATTGCCCCAGTCCGAATAGGACATTTGGGAAGGGGACTTGTCTACGGTTCAGGGAATATGGAACATGGAAGGAAACACGATCCCTGGAAAATGGGGCGTGTTTCCAGAAATATTCCGAGTGGAGATTGAATGGGTTCATTGTTTGTGACACGGATGTTAAACGGTCGGGCGCAACAGAGGGCAAAGGCGGGCTGAGGATACAACATGCTGGGGAGTTTACTGGCGACGTTACGATTCGATTCTTTCTTGGTCTATGGGTATTATTTTGCGCAAGGGATATGGGAATGTTGGGATATTGGCGGACGGGGCTTTAGGAAACCTGGTTTTCTGGAGTCATGGAGCACAAACTCTACTCTACTTTCAGATACTCGCCACTACTTTGATGAAACAGTTTTAGTCTGAACCCTTTGTCCAGGTATCATACGACCTGTGTGCCCTGCCCTCGGGTTTAGGGAAGCGCGGTATCTGCAACGTCGAGATCTGTGTATAAGTCGATGGCATTTGGATTCTGGCGTGGAAAAACGTCATGGGTGGTCCCAGATATGGGGTGATGCTATTCCGGCCCCGCACAGCCCAGACCGGGGGGCTATCAAGCCACTATATACATCTGATCGAGCCGCTATGTTTAACTAGATTAGGAGATAAGCAGATACTACCTATATAGACCTCTTACCGCCTTCCTAAATAGGCTAAAAATACCTTATTGCCTTCTTTTTCTAGTTATTATATAGCCCCCTTTATAGTAATTATCTAAATCTTATTTTAAAGGTA
>JAADYS010002122.1:0-12254 GCA_012931995.1 Fusarium albosuccineum | reverse complement strand
CTATGCAGGTAGGGATAGCCGCTCTGTGCGAGTGCGAGCACTGTTATCTCCAACAGACCCAGTATTTCATCAATGTGTCAAATACGAGTGGAGCCGTTGGATCCGGCCCCATTGAGGCTCACTTAGAGCCTGGGAACCTGCTTGTTTCATTCGCCAATTTCTTTTGGGGAAAGTTCCCGTCGGAGTCCCGAGAAAGCCCGTTATCCTCCATGCTATTGTCATCAGAAACTATGGGTCTTGGTTGACGTTGGGGCTGTATCCCGTTTCTTTAAATGCTCACAGCCTCTCCCAGTTTCCGAAAGAGCTTTGACTTAATACATCAACATCTTTTGTTATTAATTTTCAATCTCTGAAGCAATCTCCATCGGTTGCAGAATCGGGCGGTTGGGCTACTATCTTTAGCCAGGACGGACAGAAGTCCACATCCAGACGCTCACCATGGATTCGGACGCCAGCGACACGCAGACGGTCTACGACCAGACACCAAAGAATGAACTCGCACACGATGATTCCGAATGGGCGCTGAAGCCTAAGGTTGCTGCCTTTAAGGAGCGCGACAGGAGCTCAGGTTTCCCTGACCGTGAGCTCGGTGTCACTTGGCGAAACCTCAACGTCGAAGTCATCGCGGCCGATGCTGCCATTCACGAAAACTTTGTCTCTCAGTTCAACATTCCGAAACTCGTCAAAGAATCCCGGCACAAGCCACCTCTGAAGACAATCATCGACAACAGCCATGGATGCGTCAAGCCTGGTGAGATGCTTCTCGTTCTCGGTCGGCCAGGTTCTGGATGCACCACCCTTCTCAACATGATCGCAAACAAGCGACGCGGCTACGCGACTGTCACTGGTGACGTTCACTACGGATTCATGACGGCCGAGGAGGCCCAGACATACAGGGGGCAGATTGTGATGAACACAGAAGAGGAACTGTTCTTCCCTGCGCTGACTGTGGGTCAAACCATGGACTTTGCGACCAAGCTTAAGGTCCCCTTCCAGCTCCCTGAGGGTGTGACATCCGCCGAGGATATGAGAGTCGAGACACGAAACTTCTTGCTTCAGTCCATGGGCATTGAGCACACCCACGATACCAAGGTCGGCAATGCTTTCATCCAGGGTGTCTCTGATGGCGAGCGCAAGCGAGTTTCCATCATTGAAACTTTAACCACACGAGGCTCAGTCTTTTGCTAGGATAACTCTACCCGTGGTCTAGATGCTAGCACGTGAGTATATCAACAACAAATTTTTATTCCTAGGCACTGACCTCTGATGCAGCGCGCTGGAGTACACCAAGGCTATCCGAGCCATGACAGATGTGCTTGGTCTTGCCTCGATTGTCACTCTTTACCAGGCCGGTAACGGTATTTACGAACAGTTTGACAAGGTTCTCGTCCTTGACGAGGGCAAGGAGGTCTACTACGGTCCCCTGAAGGAAGCACGACCTTTCATGGAGAACATGGGATTCATCTGCCACCATGGCGCCAACGTGGCTGACTACCTGACTGGTGTCACTGTCCCGACTGAGCGAGCTATCCATCCCGACTATGAGAACCGATTACCCCGAAATGCAGACATGCTTCGGACAGAGTACGAAAAGTCGCCCATCTACGAGCGCATGATTGCCGAGTATGATTATCCCACAACAGATGTCGCCAAGGAGAGAACACGACTCTTCAAGGAGGGTGTTCGCCAAGAAAAGGATAAGAGGCTGCCAGACAGCGACCCCATGACTGTCGGATTTATCCAACAAGTCAAGGCTTGTGTTGCACGCCAGTACCAGATTCTACTTGGAGACAAGGCCACCTTCATCATCAAGCAGGTGTCAACTATCATCCAAGCTTTGATTGCCGGTTCTCTGTTCTACAACGCCCCCAATACTTCGGGTGGCCTCTTCATCAAGTCTGGTGCTTGTTTCTTCGCCATTCTGTTCAACTCTCTCTTGTCCATGTCCGAGGTCACTGATTCCTTCACCGGTCGACCTGTGCTTGTGAAGCACAAGTCGTTTGCGTTCTTCCACCCAGCTGCGTTCTGTATCGCTCAAATCGCGGCCGATATTCCTGTCATCATTTTCCAGGTCACGACATTCTCGTTGATCCTCTACTTTATGGTTGGCCTGACCTCGTCTGCTGGAGCTTTCTTCACTTTCTGGGTCATCTTGATCGCTATGACGATGGTTAGTTCTTAAACTCTTGCACTTCCAAACAGCTAATGCTGACACTATCATTTTAGTGCATGACTGCCCTCTTCCGAGCCGTCGGTGCTGGCTTCAGTACCTTCGACGGCGCCTCCAAGGTTTCCGGTTTCCTTATCTCGGCCACCATTATCTACTGTGGTTACATGATCCAGAAGCCCCAGATGAAGGACTGGTTTGTGTGGATCTTCTGGATCAACCCCATGGCTTACGGCTTCGATGCTCTGCTGTCCAATGAATTTCACAACAAGATCATTCCCTGCGTTGGAGCCAACTTGGTCCCTAGTGGCCCTGGTTTCAACAACGCCGATCATCAAGCTTGCGCTGGTGTAGGTGGAGCCAAGGTCGGTCAGGCTTTCGTGACTGGCGATGATTACCTTGCATCCCTGTCATATGGCCACTCTCACTTGTGGAGGAACTTTGGTATCATTTGGGCATGGTGGGCTCTCTTTGTTGCTCTCACTGTTATTGCAACCTCCAAGTGGCACTCTTCTTCTGAGGATGGTCCCAGCCTGCTTATTCCCCGAGAGAACGCACACGTCACTGCTGCTTTGCGTCAAAACGACGAGGAGGGACAAGCTGGAGAGAAGAAGAAGGCCATTAGCGGCCGCGATGGTGTTGTCGGCGATGACACCGGCAGCAACTCGGACCAGGAGGATCTCGTTCGCAACACCTCTGTTTTCACCTGGAAGAACCTCAGCTACACTGTCAAGACACCATCTGGAGACCGCACCCTGCTGGACAATGTCCAGGGCTGGGTCAAGCCTGGCATGTTGGGTGCCTTGATGGGAGCTTCTGGCGCTGGAAAGACTACTCTCTTGGATGTTCTGGCCCAACGCAAGACGGAAGGCACAATCCGCGGCTCGATCATGGTCGATGGCCGTCCCCTGCCTGTTTCTTTCCAACGATCTGCCGGTTACTGTGAACAGCTGGATGTCCATGAGCTTTATGCCACCGTCCGCGAAGCTCTCGAGTTTTCTGCTCTCCTGCGACAAAGCCGCGACACCCCTCGTGAGGAAAAGCTCAAGTATGTCGACACCATCATTGATCTTCTGGAGCTTCACGATCTTGCGGATACCCTCATTGGTGAAGTTGGTGCTGGTCTAAGTGTCGAGCAGCGTAAGCGTGTTACCATCGGTGTCGAGCTTGTGTCTAAGCCCAGCATTCTCATCTTCTTGGACGAGCCTACTTCCGGTCTAGATGGCCAGTCTGCCTACAACACGGTGCGATTCTTGCGTAAGCTAGCTGGTGTCGGTCAAGCTGTTCTCGTTACCATCCATCAGCCCTCTGCCCAGCTCTTCGCTCAGTTCGACACACTGCTCCTGCTCGCCAAGGGCGGCAAGACTGTGTACTTTGGCGACATCGGTGAACAGGCCAAGACTGTCCGCGAGTATTTCGGCCGCTATGGCGCCCCTTGCCCGAAGGATGTCAACCCTGCTGAGCACATGATTGATGTTGTCTCTGGCCATCTGTCGCAAGGCAAGGACTGGAATGAGGTCTGGCTCGCGTCTCCTGAACATGATGCTGTCACCAAAGAACTTGATCACATCATTTCTGATGCCGCTTCCAAGCCCCCTGGCACCGTTGATGATGGACACGAGTTTGCTACCGGCATGTGGGAGCAGATCAAGCTCGTCACCCAGCGTATGAACCTGTCTCTATACCGCAATACCGACTACATCAACAACAAGATCGCCCTGCATATCTCATCGGCTCTTTTCAATGGATTCAGTTTCTGGAGTATTGGCTCATCGGTCGGAGATTTGCAGCTGAAGCTATTCACCATCTTTAACTTCATCTTTGTCGCACCCGGTGTCATGGCTCAGCTCCAGCCCCTGTTCATCCACCGCCGTGACATCTTTGAGACCCGAGAGAAGAAGTCCAAGATGTACTCGTGGGTCGCCTTCGTGACGGGTCTTATCGTTTCTGAGGTTCCTTACCTGATCCTCTGCGCCGTGTTCTACTATGTCTGCTGGTACTACACGGTTGGCTTCCCCGACAGCTCCTCACGCGCAGGAGGTACCTTCTTTGTCATGCTCATGTACGAGTTTGTCTACACGGGTATTGGTCAGTTCGTGGCTGCCTACGCTCCCAACGAAGTCTTTGCTTCACTTGTCAACCCGCTCCTCCTCGGTGTCCTCGTCTCTTTCTGTGGCGTGTTGGTGCCCTACAATCAGATCCAGGACTTTTGGAAATACTGGATCTACTATTTGAACCCTTTTAATTATCTCATGGGTAGCATGCTGGTGTTTGACATCTGGGGCACCGACATCAAGTGCGACGACAAGGAGTTCGCCCGCTTCGACCCTCCCAGCAACACCACCTGCGGCGAGTACCTCTCCGACTACCTCAACGGCGGCATCAGCAACCTCATCAACCCTGATGCTACGTCTGAGTGCATGGTGTGCTCGTATACCAAGGGCGAGGATTATCTTCGCACGCTCAATTTGAAGGAGTACTCGTATGGCTGGCGAGACGCTGGCATCGTGGTGGCGTTTGCAGCTAGCTCGTATGCATTGGTGTACGCACTGATGAAGCTTCGCACGAAGACTTCCAAGAAGGCGGAGTAATCAACCTGATTATAATCAGGCAGTTAAATTCTTATTATTGTATTAGAGAAGATATAGACTACACAGCATAGAACGGATAGGGACCTACTAGATTGGGTAATAGATTTCTTGTGTCAAACAAGCACATGTACATAACAACTTTTTACTTCTTTGGTCCCGTATCTTTACTCTGAACCAGATCTCAGACATGTGACGAGGTAGACATTGTTGGCTTGAACAAGTAAGCAATGTTAAATAGTAGTAGCGCTGTATTATGCCAGCATTCCTTAGCAAGCCAGCATGGATACTTGTCTGCTCCGCGGTGCTCGAAATAGCTTCCTACAATTTGATGCATGTCTTCATTAATCCTCGTGCCCATTACCCAGAACTCCAAAATAACCAACGCCATGCTCCACAGTACGCCGATAACTACACTCATTCCTTAGCCAAGCCGGGTGTCTTCAAGATATCCAAAGCCGCAGGGCCGGTGGTGGCCGACATACTTGAGCCACGGGTCGTTTAGCAACTCCTTGGCGGTGGCTCGCTGTTCGGGTAGCCAGGTCAGCATGCGCTTGGCAAAGTTGATAAATAGCGTGCGCTCCTCGCCCTCGAGCATGGGTGTCGAGTTCTTGAGAGTGAAAGATTCGTCGGGGATGAGCTCGGGGTACTTGAATTTGCCTTGCGAGTTGTCAATGTCTTTGCACATGACCGGGATGATAGGTGTTCAGCATACCTTGGTCGTTGTAATACTTGGAGAGGGCGCTTCGGTCGGCTCGGGCGAGGAGCTCGGAAGGAGGCGGCCCGAGGAGACGGATCATCTGAGCGAAGCGAGTCTTGTCCGAGAACTTGCAGTGTCCGCGAACGCGGCCGCTCAATAGGTTGACGTCGCCAAGGAGTTCCCAGAGCTACATATCTGGTCAGATACTTTCATCTTATAACAGTGATTAATTGGATACATACCACAAGACCGAGGTTCCAGATGTCGGCAGGGTAGGTCCAGCCCGCCTTCAGCATGACCTCGGGGGCCGTGTACTCTCGCGGCTGGATGTCGTGGTTGTGAGTCTGACTGCCACGGACGGCAAGACCAAAGTCGGTCAGCTTGACGTAGCTAATGTCGCCCCTTAGGTGGCCAAAACTGCTGCGTGACTCGTAAATGGGACGACCGTCTCGCTCGATGCAAGGGGCAGGGTTGACGGTTTGCCGCATGGCGTACTCATCAAGAACCCTCGAGTCCTCGAAGGGGACGATGAAGTGGTCTCCCTTGAGGTCTACGGCGAAATCAGTAGGATGTAACAATTGGATATCATGCGATGAAATGCTTACCGGTATGAACGATGCCAGCCTCGGAGTGAAGGTAGTCTAGCGACTTGAGAATGCTAGGTAGCACAGCCTTGATAGTACGCGGCTGGACCCAGCTGGTCAGGCCACTCTGCTGTCCCAGCATCCAGAGAGGCTGCCGTAGAGGCTCCATAGCCATGCAAAGATGAGTGCCATGGAGACCTTCAACTGCAAAAGAATCAAAGACGCCGCGTATGAATTGCCGGCCGGGATGCGATGTGGGAGCGGCAAAGATCTGCTCCGATATATCGAGTTCCTTGCGGGCGGCGGCCTGGACGGCAGGGGTGTTGTTGGTGATTTTGAGCGCGACGTATTGATCATTCTGCCAAGGAAGCCTGAGACTTTTAATGTTGGTGGTCAAGTAAGACAGCTGATTGCAAGTGTGCTCACCACGTTATCGGCCTTGCCAGCCAGACTGTAGATCCGCTGCCCCATCCCAGCTTGGAGATAAGCTCGTACTTTCCCCCTAGGTTCTCGCCAATCCGTGCCGGATAGAAGTGTCTGGGATTATAATCGCGACATCTCTCCTCTTCAAATGGTTGGTTGTTGCGGAATGTGGATAGCTTTCGGACCCCAGCCTGGCACGCCGTAATGCTGAGGCGGGGGTTGCGGGCGAGGGTCCGACAGACAGCCGGGGCGACGAGAGTGTATCGCATTTTGCAGTCGCCTGAGAGACTCTTCTGTTTCTCTCTTTAGAGTTTGAATACGCCCAAGACTTTGTTAATGTGTTGCGGTGTTGGTGTTGTTCCTCCCTCAATCGCGTGCAAGTCAAGATCGGCTTTAGCTTCGATAACAGCAGATAAGATAAAGCTTCCGATTTCTGGGGTAAAGAACACAGAAACTGGGGAAGGACGATCCTTAAGAACCGCTTTACTCTTGCATACGCGCACGTTAATTTCACGGAGGTGCACACAGCCATGTGGACTGAGGCCGTCCTTCGGGGCATATCGGTTAACGTGTATGCCGGGCATACGGATCAGCCATTGGAGGATGGCTTGGCAGATCAGGCAGTTTGTGGGTGAATCAGGAAGTTTTGGTCACTAACGGGAACTCCAACTCTGTGCTTCCCCGCAGCGCAAGGTGGAGTGAGGGAGGCTCAGGATCAGGCCATTGCGCGAAAACTGTCGACGGCCCGGCTGGGGCCAAGTTTCTGGGGAAAAGTCACGGGGGCGAGATGAGAATCATGACATGGGAAGATTGCAAATACCGAAACCGGAGAGTTATCTCGTATCGGCTGAGTTATGGATAGATTAAAGCATTCAAGAAACTAGGAAAAGACTAGAGAAGCGTGACGTTTCTCCTCGCCGTTACCTATCCTATTCAAGTCTCTCCCGTCTCTGCCACTTCGCGAACCAAAACTAGTCCAACAAGAGGCCGTGCAACTCCAAAAATGCTGGGGCCCCGCACGGATCTCGGTCTGGAGCTGCGGGGATGGTGCAATCTTCTGGGGGTTGTCGGGAGATCAGGGACAGGCCACAGGCAACATGAAGTAACTACATGATCGACCGCTTTTCTGGATAGCTGCCGGGCTGATCTCTAATTATGCCCGAGATAAGCCCTCCAAGCCTTGTCAGGCCCGCCAAATCACCCTCCATGGCACCTGCTATTTCTTTGTTGAGTCAGTATAGCCACCGCCACACATGAGCGTGCTTGTTACCTGAATATCCCCCCAGGCTATGCCGGCGCCATGTAACTCGATGAGGCTGGCATGGATGTGTCTTATTCACCGGGGTTTGATATAGGGCTTGCCTTGATTCAAGGCTTCGGACTGCTTAATGTAGTCCAGTATCAAGCACTCAGAACTTTCCGTTGAAGCTGCGACAGCCTCAAGACCACGGCATTGCTGCAAGTAATGCATTCAAGATCCAGTCACTCACCAGCCATCGCATCACAGATATGACCAAAGTATCAAATGTCTTGTTTAATAAAAACCAAAGCTAATCCACAAATATCCTACTAGTTGAATAAATTTATGAAAGCCCTTGCAAGTAAGGTAGTCAACAACAGTCAATCTCCTAGTACCGGCCCGGATCCCGCTACCTGGTCCCAACCACCCTTCCTACTGTATCCATTGCAACATTCATGACACGCATGGCTCTCTGGTACTCGATACCCAGGTGGATACTTGCCTGCACCAGGTTGTCCAATCTGTCCTGTATGAGGGTTTGGCTGTAGATTGCATTATCGAGATATTGCAAGTCACCCCCTAGCATCTTAACCGTCCTTTCTAGCTCTTCATCTCCCATACATGTGATGGGCTGTCGCATCACCTGCACAATGTAAACCAAGGCCAGGGTGGCCTGGGTCTGACGGAGAGCTACGAGGACTCGTTCTAGGGCGACCCGGCCGGCACTAGCCCTATCCTCAGCAGCACCAAGCGCGACAAGCGCTTCGCTCTTCTCCCGATGCTGATAAATTGTGGTGAGGCATGAAGTAGCAGCACCTTCCACCCCGACGACCTGGCCCGAGACAGCACCATTAAGCGGAAGGCTTTGGGCCAGTGCAGTGGTGAGATAGTCGGCGAGCTCTGGGCTCCAAAAAGCCAGGGGGGCAATTGCTGTGAACCCGAGCGTAGCGATCCCTGCGCCGTACAAGTCTTTTTTCGTGATGGCTGGCGCTTTCGTTCCACTTGCCGATTTCTTCGTCATTGAAGCTCACCATGGCCTGGTCGTACTCGGAGAGATGAATTGTAGCCTGGCGCAGGTTAAGTATCGTCCTGACGATGCCCTGATTCGTGAGGCCTGATGGATATGTTAGCCTTGGCTATGAAGGCTGAGAGTTTAGGGACTTACCCTCTCCGGTTGATAATTTTTTGAGTCTGGGTTTCAACCCGCCGGCGAGTTCGCGGAGTTTCTCAAATGAGGTTGATGCATTGCCCAAGAGAACGAGGGGCCTGCTACTAGTGGGTGTGTTGTCAGATGCGCTGCTCTCAGATGCGCCGTCCTCATCCGTGTTGTCCACCTTGGCTCGGATATTAGTACCGCGGCCAGGCATGAAAACGAGCCACTCACTTTGTCGAGCATATCTTTCAACCGGGGCAGTTTGGACGAAAGCTGACTCAAAGTTTTCTTGCAAGTAGCGAGAAAATCTGTTCCCTCTGGGATCTTTGCGCCCTGGGAAGCCATGTAGGCGAAGATCAACGACCCTAATACAGGGAGAGAGTCGACCCCTGCCTGCAATCTGCTCCACGTCAGTGGCTAGCCCGCCGAAGATATAATCCATGCTCACATCTTGATTATGGTGTCCTCCTGGCGGACCACGGCGGGCTTGATGAACCGCTCGAGCCGAAGCTCCAGCGGAATGAAGAAGAAGCTATGCGCATACTTCATCTTGATGTGCATCTCTGTCATCTCTTCACCGTCGGCAACTGCGTAGATATTCATCGCGTGAGGTGGGCTTTGTATTTTGGAGACTAAGTAATCGTACACAATCGGCGGAGCGAACTTCTTGAAGACATCACGTGCCCCAGACTCGGGATTCCCCTGAGGGTTATTGTACGTGGCGACGACGTGTACAAAGTCGACCTTCCAAATCAGCATCCCTGAAGCAGTGTATTTGACCAAGGCGTAAATGACCTTACCTCCACCGGAACGTAGTCATCTCGAATCGAGATACCATCGGGTTCGACCACCTTGGCCGGGTGAGGCATCCAGTGATTCCAGTCCCCGAGAGCCTGGGGAGAGAACAGTCGGGCAAGCCCATCGTTGAACTCGGGGCATCGTCCCCGCTCGCTGTAGTGCCAAACCTGTGCAGGCGGACAGTGACCCGTAGGTCCTGCCTGGAACCGTGCCCGGGTTCTATCAAGGCGTTGGCCTCCATTGCGGGCGGCGTGAACGAAGCACACGGCAGAGTCGGGCCAGAGTCGGGCCAGAGTTCGCAGGAGGTTGGGTTCCGTAATCTGGAGGGAAACAACAGGGGCTTACGGCTCACTATTTATCAATTCTAACCCAGGGAAAATCAGGCTCTCGGGAAAGGGCGCCAAAGAGACGAGACAAAGCGCCTAATGAAATTGCCAGAAAGGGCCTCGTTGGGGGCCGGCTGGGAACATGGCCACTCCTGACGAATGACGTGTCTCAGTGCAAATCTATTGAGAGGGGAATTTGTCATGATGTGCAGCCTTGACACGCACCTTGCGGCATGAGCTGAACACAGCGCTTTCTTTGTCTTGGTTGTTGTCTACAAATACAGGGGCCGGAACCAACCAGCCAGCCAATCAGGGCAGATGGCGACCTGCCGCTGACACAATCTGGCCTCAGGCAGACAATGTTTGTCTTTGTTGGTTGGACAGAGCCTTGAAAAAGGTCAACTCAGCTGCGCCCAGAAGATATCAGGCTGTGGCCACATCTTCCATCTCAATCTCCATAACCATGAAAACCAGAGGGGACAGGATGGACCAGAACAGTTACGCAGTGTACGAGAGTACCGCTCTCGCTAGCTCTCGCCAGCAAACAGTCGGAGCCAGAGGGACCTCGGGTGTGCCATCCTGGAGCCAGAGCGGCTGCGATATCTTTGAGCTATTTGAGGTTTACAGGCGATCGGCAAACCGCTACCTCAACCAGTGTTTCGAGTGTCTGGATCGCCTTCCAGCCTCCAGTACTGAGCTCAACGCGTATAGCCGGTCGCAAGGTACCTTGCTCCTGGATACCTGGGCTTCGGATGCTTGGCTAACTGGCTCTTACAAGTCTCCACCCGCGAGGGCTCCGAAGCAGAGAGGAATGTCTGGCTCTTGAAGATTTCGCATGACAGCGCGGTGCGGGATCTGACAGTGCTGGACGAGATCCTTGACAAGGCCAAGGAACAAGAGAAGCCTCCAGAGAGAACCGTCTCTCCAAGCATAGCCGCATGGTAAGGTTTCTTCGAGCCTTATGGTCTCTCTAGCTAATATCAAGCCCAGGACGTTTGCGTGCTCCATTCTTGCCTTTGCGGTGCCGCACAAGATATCATCTGCTATTTTCAAAGTCGGAGCACTTGCTGGCGCTCTACTCTTCACTTTTGGCCTGCTTCGGAAACCGCCGCGGGTGAGCAGGCTGGGCCCTGTTCAGCACAAGATCCAAGGGCTGATCCGGTCGTTTAAGGACGATGCGGCACCGGGATCGGGGTGAGGTCTTGGTCTCACCGTTAGACTCGATCACGAGGCGCTAGGCTCTGCTTTTGGCAGACCGGTTGGGGGTTAGATAACTTGTTCTTGTTCATTGATTATCGAACCGTTGCTTTCAAGGACCTCAATGCGCCCTCCGGCGCCGTGTATCTACATGCTGGTGATGTTCCGACTGAGCTCCTTCACCAAAGCTCACAAGTGGGCCTCTCGACAGGGCAGTCAAACCCCTTCCTAAACTCGGGCGAGCTGTGCAGCGTGTATACGATCCGCGTATCATCGAACAGTTGCTCTGAGACAGCTACGACTCTGTAATCGATGAGATGTGGGAAGAGACGACAATGGCTTGATTAACCTTTTAAGCTTGCTAACTCGCTTTGCTAGAAAGTCGTGGAACTTTTTTAAAGGATGCGCTACGGAAATGACAAAGAGCTTCTTTGCCATTGCTGTCAATGGGGAAAGATCTTTGTTTTTCAAATTTGTCCTCGAAACGGGGACCGGTTAACTGATGAATTCCTGGAGTTCATGCTGTTCTTTTTTCGTTGTCCTTTGCTTCTTCTTTTTGTGGTGATTAACAACTCGGACCCTCTCTTTCAACACGTGGCTGACGCGTGTTAGGGACTCCTCCCGTAGTTGGACGGCGTTTAGTCCTGATCCAGCATTTTGAAATCCCCATCAATTTTGCTTCGACATGGTCAGTAAGTCTACGGGTTGGGGGTCCCTGCGCCTTGAAATCCGACAGGGGCGTTACATGAAGCCATCCTGGCGCCAGCCACCTCCATCCATTGGTTTGATCCTCGAACTTCTGGACCGAGCTGGACCATGCCACAACAGCCAATTACCGACCGGGACTTACGTGCGCCGCTGCTGTCCAGTTCCAGTTCGATCGAGCCTCATTGATGGCGCTTCTTGGCATCGGGCGGATATTTTACAGGTCGACTTCTGCTGCTGGTGGAACGGTCACAACAATGGACTTTGGATTTCGGAATCAGCATGTATTTTTTCAGCTACCTGAAACATCTATGTAAGTAAGATCAAGAACATGTTCCCCAGAGTTCAGACTGGTGACTGAAGGGGTAAGTAA